>JAVQJL010043383.1:0-103252 GCA_036024295.1 Nannoperca obscura | reverse complement strand
TCTTTAAAGTTAAGACTAGTTTAAAGTCATCTTCATTGAAAAGTACAGTGCTTTTCCTTCAAAAATAAGGACATTTCAATGTGACCCCAAACTTTTGAACGGTAGTGTATATATGCAACCTTTCATTAACACAGTAACCTCTGGTGACCGGCCTTCAGCCTCAGCAGTTATGGACCATGGGAGAAAAGAAATACTTTGGTCCCGTACATAGTCCTACTATGTCTACTAGTAGATACTATGTCTATCTACTAGTCCTACTATAGTCCTACCAAGGCCACAAGTGTGAAGAAATAAAACAGACAGACCCGAAACATGATATTTTGTTGGTTTGACTTTGGGCCCTTGTTGGGTCTGGTTATTTTCAAATATTATTAATTAACAAATGTCTTAGTCTCTCTGACTGTGCCATTTGTTTGCATCCATACGTGTCATGTGTCGCAAGCAAATGTCCAGTGAGAAAATATTGCAAAGTTGTGAGATGTTAACCATATGATGCAAACTGAAAAAACTAATTAACTACCTACCATTAAGTAAAGTAAAAACAAACAAAAATAAATAAATGAATATATACAAATTGTATTATAGTGTAATATAATGTTATATGTAATAAAATATAAAATTATTTTATAATAAAAAATGAAGCCATTCAGACAAGATTCAGGGAAAACTTTTTTGACAAGATGTGAGTCAAGTTTCTGAAATAATTTCACCATCCGGCAAACACTTCTGAAGAAGCACACTGGCCCCTTTACTATTACTAATATTGCATGTATTTTTTTAACAAGAGGTTATATAGGTGCTGTGCAAATGTTGATCTCTCACATGAATTATTTAGTACCTGTTAAGTGTCTACAGGACTTACCCAAGACACTAAATTGCACAGGCAGAGCACAAAATGTCAAGAGAATTGATTCAACTTGACATATTATGGCTTGTATGCTTATTGGAATATTGAAGGCCTCTCTTTGTAGCCAACAGAAGACAACACTGTCACATTTAGGATGCCTTCACTACATGAATAAAAGGTAAGTGTGCTCACACTCACGCAGAGGCAGCAAAGCTTCATTGCCAGACTGAATCAACGAGAAGTGAACACTCAGTCAGAGGAAGCCATGAGAGGTGATAACACCATTCGTTTCTGCCTCGATGACTTGTGAAAAGACGGTTCATTGGCTAATGCTCAACAATAATACGCCACTACACACATGCACACACTTATTCACTACATAAAGGTCAGAGGGCAGAAGAAGAGAGAAATCATTACAGACACTGACCCACACAAACGGATGATTAGCACCACCAAGACGGCGCTGCGTGGATCGATGCGGAACAATTCGCTCCATTATCAAGGTTGGCTAGTTAGACAACATACTCTGTGGTAAGTAACAAGTTTGTAGCTGTTGGTATCATAGGTGCCGTGTGGGGAAATATCACAGACAATGGCATGAGACGCATTAGAGTCAGGAGTCGAAAAAATGAAAGAAATGCTCTCACAAGCCTTGGAGAAAGGTAATCAAAGGATAAATCAGGTGTATTTCAACTAACTTACTTTTGTAGTTGTGGCCATCATGCCAATCATGATCAATTAAAAGAAAAACCAAAGGGGAGAGCAGGCTTGTAAAAGTTCCACATTGGTGGTCAGCGCTGTAGCAATCATAGAGAACACTCTTTGAGTTTCCTGGGGGGAGTGCATTGCATCGTTTGCATTTTACTACTTTGAGGCCAAATAATGTTCCCTGCCAGCCTCGTTTTATTCCTAGCAGGACATGAAACATGCTTGTGGAGATAAAATATGACAAATCCAAATCATCTAAATATTTTAGACTTAATTTCTTTTAAACTTATTTGGTATGGTCAGGATTTGTTGCATGACCTCAGTATTTCTGAAATCCTGCAACAACACAGAGTACAGTAGATCAAAGTTGAAGCAGAAAACAGTTGAATAGTAAGTTGATCTGTAAACTGCATAGGATTACAACAGACAGGTTGGGTAATGATTTTACCTTTCACCTTTGTTTTTTCTTCTGATGTGGGGGTTTGTTACAACCCGTCTGATTGTCTGACTGTTCGTGTTTGACTCATCTTTGGCCAATTAACTCAGCAGCAATTAAGTGGGTAGGTACAATGTCGTAATATCTGATAGGAGTGGTGGCATAAATGAATAAACCAAATGTGTGCGAAGTAGCGTGTCTCTGAAAAAGGGACTGGATTAGACATATCTACTCACACACACGCACACAAGTTCTGACCCGGTTCCCTGAAATCTGGGATGCACTTTCCCTATCTGTTGTTCTCATTACTATTTGATTCGCCACATCCTTCTTTACATACTAATAAGTAAGTCTGACTTGACTTGAACACAGTTCCAGTTGAGCTGAGAGGGAGCAGAGGCGCGATGGCTACGGGCGGGTCAGCGGGTTAATCACACTTGACTCAAAGCTCATTGCGATTGTCTGAAACACTTTAGACGTCGAGTGCAGACCTTTCACCGGAAATCCCATTAACCTGCCGAAAAGACCATTTAAACACGGTGACTGGAGAACCGATTAGGTTCAATTTGAGATTCCCGCTAAGCAGTGCATGGCACTCAGCCAGAGCGAGCGCTGAAGTACAGTGAAATTCAGTGTGTGTGAACGTAACCCAGGCCTGAAACGTAACTCAAAACGCAGACTGTGAACACACTGAGCACAGCACCAAACCCTAATATCCCTGCAGTATATTGAAGTAAGTAGTTGAAAATGAAATCTTTAGTTAATTTGTTTATATTGAAAATATATTGTACACCAGTCTAATACATTATTCTGGGCTAAAACTTGATAGGAAGAAATAGGAAAGAAAAAGAATAAAGGGAGGAAAAAGAGAGATGAAGAAGACAGAAGAGGAAAATGTGGAATAGACAAAAGAAAAAAGGAAGATGTGGAAGAAGAAGCATAATAATTTACACCAACTCTTTGCTGAAGGATGTGTGCCTACGAGTTCAAACATCATCTAAAGCTCAAAGTTTGCACCACTGCACCGCTACTGCTCATTGCATTAAGGCTACAGAAACGAAGGTAAGCAAGGGGGACATCATGCGTTTTCTTACACTACAATAATCACATGTCACATAGTATCGATTTGACATAAAAACAAAGGTAGGCTCGTATGCTAATACTCTGGAGCCTTTTTCACCCTTGCTATACAAAACAAGCTGCACGCTGACTCAAGGGCTTGGTGGATGACACGCGGTCGTGAATCATTCTCAGAGCTGGAGGATAATGCAGAATATGAGTAATAAGGGGACAGTGCAGTGTTTTAGTTCATTTAGCAGCAGGTGCATAAGGTCAGACAGAGAAAAGAGCTAACAGGCAGTCTAAAACATCAAAAAGGACTAAAAATTCCTCCACAGTAACGCACAGCTCCATGTGCTGCGCCAGAAATAAGTGCAAGAAGAACAAAGTGCGGGCAAACTTTTTGATATCACATTTTTACAAGTGGGTTGATGCTTCAGATCGATCAGGGTCCCTAGTTTATTTTAAACTCAATGTCTAATTTAGATACTTACTCCGGCCTACTTCATCAAAAGACTGCAGGGTTATGGGGTTATAAGGGTTGTGAAAGATCAAATGGTCAGATACTCACAGCTTGAAAAGAAGTGACATCTTGTGAAATCCTCACTAATTTAGAAGATTTGTGCTTCAGACTCTGAAATTCTTTCGGGCTCAAACACTGTAAAATCTTTAAATATGCTTTAAAGTCAAAATGGATACGTATGAAAGGATATAGGGTCTGCCAGTTTGAACTTTTCCATGGTAAACATGACAGTTCAGTGTGTCGTGTGTTCCTGTATTGCTGCCAGAGTAGAACAGCTTCCCACAACAACATTTAGAAAACTATGGGACACTAAGGTAAGGTAACAGACAGCGTGACCAAACTTATATAAATATATACGTTTTTAGAAATAAATTCATTCAGAAGAGTTCAGACAGATACGTGAGTCTCAACCTAATAATTTTTACAGTTTGTTTGTTTTACGATTTACGTTATTGCTCTTCATTCTTTCTTCTGGTTCTGTTAGGGTTTTGGATCTGCTGCCCAGTTGGTACCAGTGTTCACTGCTCTTCTTGATCTGTGAGCCACTTCGTATGTGTGGGAATCTGGACCAAACTCCATTGCTTTCTGTCTGTAGCAGAGCCATAAACCACAAAGAGAGACAAGTCAAATACAAAGAAGTTAAAGGACTTAAGAAACAAAAACCTTGAATCTAGTTGCAGTTGGAGGACAGAAATGTGACCATGAACTGCCAAGATCATACAGATATGGGACTGTTGAGAACTTGCAGAGAAATATTTCTAATCATCTAGTTTTTGGGGAAACATTTGCAATTTGAGAGCTGATAATGTGTAATGTATAATACAACATGAAAGTGAGCTGGGCCTGACAAACTGTCACATCAGGGGGACGTTGTTAGCAGACACTAGTATTGTACTTTCAGGTATTACAGCAGAAAAGAGTCATCACTCTAATGAAAAACATGGCTGAGGTGTTAATTGTTTCAAAAACATGACTTTACCTGAATGCATGCAATTAAATGAACACTGAAAGTGCCCCATGTGGCTCCCTTTCTACATAATCAAAGCGTGGGGGAGGAGGGACGGCTGGCGTGCATGTGAAGCCCTGACAGCCTCGACAGTTGGGATGGGCGACTGCCAAGCTGCTGCTAAATATACACAGGGGTCAGTCTCTGGCAGTTCCTCAGCTTTGTCAGAGCAGTGCCTCAGGTTCTCTGATAAAAGGGGTTTCTGCTTGTCGAAGTCAAGTGACAGTTGTGACAGGGGAGAGGTCGCGGGTTTGGGGACCTCTGTGTATGTGTGCGAGGACCTGACCTGTCGGAGGTTGATAGGCACTAGGCGATGGAGGGGACGGGAGTTGTCACAGAGGTCCCCAGATATCCAGCCAAAAGGACTGAGGTTGTCCTGTTCTTTCCTGCCCGGGGTTTTAGTGTACGTGTGTTTTAAGTACACTACAAAAAATATCGAGTGCAAACAAGCAAACTGAAGACTTTTCTTGGGCTTTGGAAACATTTAATTGTTTAATTTAAAAAATTAATACATTTAACAGAAAATCGATAGATAGATAGATCACCAATGGAAATAATTATTACTATTTTCATATTTTGTCTTAGTTTGAATAATAATTATAAATTGAATTATAGCAAAACTGTTTATATGGAAGATGTATCTGTATATTTATTATTCATTCGTTTATTTATTATTGTCATCTGTGGGATTTAAATATGTCTAAATATCCATTCTGCTATTCTCAGTCATCCTGATCTATAATACAAGATTGATACAACCTACAATATATCCATAACACATTTCAAATTTTTGGTTTGTTTGGCATGAACAATGCCAGCCAACCCAGCTGAGCGGACAGAGAAAAGAACGTCACATTCAGAAATGTTTGGCAGAAAACCCAAGAAAGAAGAGGCCACCATGCTGCTTTGAAAGCAGTGAGGAAATGCCACATAAATAATTGCCCAAAAAATAAAAACAAGAATCTCACAGATTAACATTTTATGGTGGACATTTCTTTGCAGTGTGCATCTCCACGTATGCATTTCCCTGTGTGTGTGTGTGTGTGTGTGTGTGTGTCAGCAGAGCATTGATGAACTCAGCACAATGTTGAATGGGACTGTTTTGGCAGCTGAGACAGCGGGGCCGAACCTGCGGGTCAGAGATAAACGCCCCTCGCAGCTCTGAGCCGACGAGAGGACGCCCCATCAGAGACGGGGAGACAGCACAGGAAAACAGCGATGGACGAGAGGTTAGACACTCGGGTCTGTGAGAGAAAGGTTGCTGGTTGAAATCTCAGCGATGGACTCTCTTTCCTCCCTCATTAACAAGCACAAAAATAAATATTTCTGTATCCTTTGTCCAAATTATGGCTAAAATAAACCAAGACATGCCCCTGTATGTGTCAAACTGAAACTTTAAAACATGTGAGCTCATAATACAAACTGCTCCAGTTGTTGATCCAAATCTGACACTGTTTTTTGTTAAAATCTCAGCATCCATTTTGTACAAACAATGATGGTTAAATACTCTTTTCTGTGTGTTAAGTGTCCTTGGGTTACGTAAATGCACTCAAACTTGAATGTATTATTATAACTTATAGTTTTCATTACACTCCCATATTGTACAGTAGTTGGCGCTTGGGACAAAACAACACATGGCATATTGGAAAACCAGAATATGGCTTAAGGCAAGAAAAGCAGTGTCTCTTCATTTACATACAGTATGTCTGAAACTTGCTTCTTGTCTTCTTCAAAATACAAAGTCACATGACTGCAGACAGTTGTTGTACAGTGTGGGTCCACATGAGCCACAATGACATTGCAGTGGTGTGCCAGAGAATGCAGCGCAAAAAGCTTCCAGAGGTGATTTTTTGACTTACTTTTGGTAACTACAGAAATACAGTGAATGTATGTGACAACTGATAGACCCAGAACACGCTGGAAGGATTACATATATCTCATCTGGCCTGAGAACACAGTGGGATCCCTCAGTAGGATCTGGAAACTGTTGCTGGGGAGAGGGACACCTGGACAACCCTGCTTAGCCTGCTGCTACGATGCATGGATGGGTGGATGGATGGAGTATTTGTATCTGAGAGGTATTTATCCCAAGTTTAGTCACATAGTTTGAGGGAGGTATTAAAACAATTTAAGCATGAGCAACATTAATAAGACAAGATGGCAGAAAATCAAACATGAGCAAATGCATGCTCATATCGCATAAACATTAAAAAAAGTCCAAACCATATGTCCTCTTACTTATGGCTTTACAAACAGATGGAACAGATTACAAATTGTTAGAGAGCTAATTGAAGTCGTGTTTACTTTTAAAAGGTCATCATCTTGATCTTTTTCTTTTAAGTAGGCATCACTTTATAACTCACCTAAAGGTTGAGAAATGCTGATCAAGAGCCTAGTGAACATAAATGAACTTGAACCTGTGATGCAGTCACCAGGAAGCAGCCTAATCACCGTGAGGAAACGATAAGGTTGGTGCTTAATGTTTGCAGCAGGAAGCCGGGCGGAGGTGACTGCTCTGTTTAAACACGCAAAACCTGCCAAGATACAATCTACTCTTGTTTTTCCTTGCCAGTGGCCTTCTCAAGATGAGAAAAAAAGGCCTTGGAGAATCACTGACTGGAAGCTTGGAGCTGCATTTAGGAAGGAAGTCAGAACGTGGTACGATGGGCAGACAAAGGTTATTGCTTCAGTGTCAGACTGAGGGCCCTCAAAACGACTGAGCTCAGCAAACCCTAAGAGAGGTAAAGCAAAGAAGCGACATGTCTCTACAGCCTCAACTGTCACTTCCAAACTTTCTTTTTCTTTTCTGCTAAGGCGCCCTTGACCAAGACAGCTGCAGGTTGCTGTTCTGCAGCTGTGCATAACCTCCTCCGGTCTTTTCTTAAAATGGGACACATGAAGGGAAAGATTATAACTAAATATCATTATAGACGGTTTCTGCAATCACAGCAAAGTTAGATGATGGCTCGATCGCTCTGACCAGATGTTGATGACACAATAGTCACAGATTAAGGATATAGGGAGAATTCACCGCTCATCTACCTTGTATTTGACTTACATCCAAAGATCCTTTTTATAAAATGAGGAACATAGAAACCTGAAAGGGGACAAAGGTTAAAAGTTCAGAACCTGCTCCCCCAACACGCTTGTTTCCAGTGACTTGTGAATTAATTGCTCACAGTGCGAACACAGACTGAGACACAGCAGTGCACGTAACTGATAGAGGAAAAAGAAAAAAGGAAAAGTACTTTTGTGGAAACAATCTTCGGGCAGAGATGTAGCAGAACCCTAGTTCAGTTTCAGACCTCTGAATTGCCACCCAAGTCTGGCAAGCAACTGAAATAATCTTGGGTTCAAAGGTTCTACTATCATTTTATAATCTTGTGTTCTCGTTGACAGCTGTTTCCCTGGTCAAAAAAACAACAAAGCTAATCAGAACACGGTAAAAGTTTCAGATGTGTGTCGTCTGAAAATGATGTTGAATGAATGACTGAATAGATGCATACATCAGTCACTACTGATTGGTTAGAACAAGGATAAGCCCCATCTCAACCAGAGAACAGGTAATATGAACACTGAATATTTAAGTGGAAACTAAATGGCGAATCTGTTTGATTATTAGCTTAAAAGAGCCCCAAAATGTTATGGAAATGTCTGGGAAATGAGCGGTCTTCTCTCAGCAGCAGCACTTTTAGAGCTGTGTAGCACAGGACTGGAGTTTAACAGCACAGCTCCGAGGTACAGATAAATGCGAGTGTGTAGCAGTGATCGGTGAAAAACTGCATACCTGCACAGCAAATCTCTCCTCTGTAAATAACCATTTGAAAAAAGCAAAACCCAGTGTGCAGCAAATAAAGAAGCACAAACATGTTTGGAGGAATAATCTGACTGCCACGCAGGCTGCATTACATCTTTCATCTCCACGTTAGAGAGAGTGGATTTGGATTTCCATCACGAGGACAACACAAACTAACTCGGCGAGAATAGAGCGAGGGGTTTGATCTTCCCCACAGAGAGAGGCCGCATCCGAGCAGTTAGCAAAATGAATTGAATCAGCGGGATTAACGGCACCTGTAAAGACCTGTCAGGTAGATTTACAGGCCCTGCTGATAAGCCGGCGGCGAAGGATAAATGCGCCTGGTGTCCCGTCGGCTGCCAGCCAGTCAAAGGAAAACCGTCTACCCCTCCCACCCCCTCTCTCCTGGTCTCTCTTTCCTTTTCCCCAGGCGCTGCAGACACCTCCACCTTTGATAAGGTAATAACATCAGTCTTGACTCGGGCTGCAGAGGTGAAAACTGACTGCAGGATGGTGGAGACACGCTTTCAGAGTGATGAATGCAGTCAAAAGCAGGCGGACGGTGTGTCTTGATGCCTGTTTGGATATCAAAGGCAAACGCACCCTCACTTTCAGGTGGAAATCTTATATCATGGACATGTCAGCTTTTGAGAAGCCTAAAAATCTTGTTTGTAACATACAATTCTGCATTTATGAGTTTGTCCAATATTATTTTAACCAGCTTTTACGAGACAAAAAAACGCAGAACCCCACTGGGGAGCATCCAGTCAATATTATTTTTCTAAAACATGAAAACTATCAGAAAGGGAGACCAATCAGGCCATAACTGTTATTGAGGAAAAGGTTGTGTCCTCAGTACTCTCTTTGGGAATTTGGTTTTTTCCAACCTGAGAAGGAATAACAGCCTTCAAGAACACATGTTTTAGAAATGGTTGGGTTTTAAACGCTGATATCTTAACATTTGTAACTAAATACAAATAGAACAACGGGATTTAGGATTTAAAGAATATGTACAGTAGCTGAAAGGTTTAACTAAATATATAAAAGTTTTAAAATAATCTGTTGGTGGTGAGTCAAAACTTTCTTTATTTATGACCTCATACCTGTAAAGTCTTACAGGTAGAACATCCAAGCTTACTTATGTCTATAAATGTCTGCACATTTTTTTCAGGACACACATGTCCTTAACCATGAACAAAAGCATGAAATTCCAGGAAGAGAACTGAAATGTGCTTCAATCTCTTTTACCAAAGGACAAATGTTGTGTTGAGAAAACAAAAGGGTCCATATTGGATTTTGGTTTGGACATATTTGGATTAATGTGGGCATAATGGTCACAACTGCTCTACCTTACAAACTAAAACTAAAATCACAAAGTTATTCCCCCCTGATGTTGACACAGACAGAGCCGCCTCTGCATAAAATATGACACATCAAGCTGCATGTTTCTGAAGTGCACGACATTTTGAAGTGATTTTAACTTTTTATAGATGAACACCAGCTCCATCAAAAGACAACTCCTGCTGTAGCAGTCACTCTGAGGTCATGTGAATCAGTGACAAGCTGCAGAGAAAACTGCACCGTGGAGCTCAGGGGTGTTTCTCTTCCCAGCTTTCTGTCCCCTCTTCGCTGTATGCAAACTGACATGTCGTTTAGGAATCAGAGGTTAGGTGCACACTCTAATATATATACCACTTTTTTTGCGGGGGACGTCACCAGTGATTTTATGGTTCTTCTTCTTTGGTCTTTTTTTGGATTAACTGTAAAACAGCACCTTGTCGGAAATGAACTAAGACTAAAACTGATGAAGTAGAATTTAAATATTGCCAAATAATTCCATATTTTAGTACCATGGGTACAGATTTATAATAAAGGGGGGGTTGATGAAATTCCCAATGAAAGAAAGAAAGAGTTGGAATTTATCAAAAAAAAACAAAAAAAATCTTCTCTGAGTAAAAATGGTGTCCATTTCTGGAGAGCATCCTGAACAAACACAAGAGTAGATGTGTCTCTACTGAATGACTGATTAGAAAAGAGTACTGGTTTAAGAGCAGCCTGTTTGTGAGTTCACATGCAGGAGTAAATCCTCCCAGAGCTAACATCAAATCTTCACCTCTTCTCACAGCTGGACCTGTTCTTGTGTGGCCAACCTCAGTGGCTTTACCTCACACAACGTATTTCTTCACAACTCGAGAGATACGACGCGATGAAAACGTATTATGGTTGGTTTATGCATCAAGAGTAGAAGCTCACCTCTGAGTGGACTTTAATTGAAAACATTAGTTCACTACATTTACAAGAGGACTGTAAAAAGTTCTCCTGGCTGTGACTTAATAGAGCACAGAGGTTTGTTTAAGTATGTAAAAGTAGTTTATGGTGGTCAGTTACTGAGTCCACTTACTGCATCTGATTTACGCCCACTTCCTGCAGGATTGAGATGCGACAAGCTGAATCCATCCAGGGCGACCCGGGACGGAGTCCAGTGTCGACATGTAGGCCACGTCCCTGGTGAACATGTTCTCATGGTGAGGTAATCCATGATGTCACGCTGTGAGCTGCAGGTGGAGAACGGACAGGGGACCAAAAAGAGCATGAGTTACTTTCTTTTCTTTTTCTCTTTTTTTTGCACGTGTTTGCTCTCAAACCAAAGCCCAGAGAGCTGGCTTACAAAAGCAACTGTTTAAAAAAACTATTTTTATTGCTGTCAGGTTCGCTGTATGACTGAATGTTTACATGGTTGTTGGGCGTCTTTTCCGGTTGGACAAATCCCAACTCATCGCTGCCAGCCAAAATGTGATGTTTTGTTTTTCCTTGGGATTTTAAAGTGAAGGTGAAGTCTCATAAGTTTCTGATTTATTTCCACTTTATTGATTGAGACAGGAAGTTTAGTTCATTGAAACTTCTAGTGTTAGAATAAGATACACTTTAAGGCCAAAAGTGAATGGGCACCAAAATTAGGTAATAGCTAAATAGCAATATTTGATCAAAAGTGTGCTTCCAATTTTGTGGCAACAATTTGGAGAAAGCTTTTTCCTTTTTTAACATGCCATGCACAAAGCCAGGTCCACAAAGACTCAACCCCTTACCCTTAACCCATTCCAACACCTTTGGGATGAACTGGAATGCCGACAGCGAGCCATACATTTTTACATTTTGAAGCCACCATGGTTTTCCACTAATGGCAACAAAAGAAGGGTTCCACCCACAGGTTGGCCCTTTTCTGCGCTGTATCCTGTGGAATCCTCCCAAAACACACAATGAAATAAAACAGCATGCTGTACGTCATGTGAATTAAACGGCCATACTAACAGTCCAGTGGCTTGGATTTCACCAAATGCTGCATGACGAGTACCTGTGCACATTTGAGAGAGCAAGCAAAGCTCAACATCCTCAACCCTCACAGGACCATCGCATGGATACAGGGGTAATTCCACCAGAGCATTGCTGACATGGCTGCACTCTTCTCAGAGCTATAAAGTTTAATGTTTACCCATATTCCCCACTGGTCTGGAATGCCATATATCTGTAAGAGGTAATGTATTTCACAGCCATGACCAAATGTATTTGAATTGGCTGGAGAAAGCTCCTTTAGATTTAACACAGGCTCGACAGGCTGATAGCTTGTCCAAAAATATATATTCCATGAGCAGAAGGACTCCCAATAAAGAAGTGAATTTAATGAATATTTACATAAGGTTGGATATATGTCAAACTTAAGGGAATTCACAGAGTTGGGACACAGATCACTCACTAATCTCTGTGTAGAGGCTGTATTATGTTATGGAGCAACACTGAACAACTAAGCATGTGCGGTATCAAAAAAGGTCAAATTGCCAGATTTAAATCCTTAATTTAAGCAGGGACTCTTATTGCCAGAGTGGCTTCATTGTACAAACTGAGCTAAATATCAGGGGGGTTGATCAATACCAATTACTTGACCAGACACTTGTGGGGTGAACTGTGTCTCATGACATTTAAGCCATGAAGATGACGTCCTTTCAGTGCAAAAGAATGAATGTAGAACTATTTCTGCTCTGATCAGCCGACAAACTCTAGTTAAATGTTTGCATCGACAGGCCACTGCAGCTGAGAATGGGAGGGTTGAGAAAGCAACAGAAATGTTTTGCAAATTTTGTTGCAGTCCCTGCCTGTAGATGATGTAATTTACTTCATTTTTATCCGAATGCAGTCACGGACTTGTGTAGGAATACGCGGTATAATAAAAAGCCCTAAGACGTTATTAGAAGTTACACAGCTTCATTAATAAATAGAAAGCAGTGAACAAAAAAAGCTGTCAGACTAAATATCACCCTATATGCAAACATTACTGTATCAGCATTAAGATATTATATTTTTATTATTATAATAATAAGGCTATTAAATTAGCCTCCTCAAAAGAGAAAAAAACAAGGGCAAAGACAACTTATATTACATGAAATAATGCTTGCTTGAAAGTATTGTGACCAAATGCTGTTTTTAAAAGTCAAGGTAAGACAAGATAAACCTTTATTAGTCCCTCAGTTGGAAAATTGCAGTGCTACAGCAGCTAAGGTGAGATGCAAAACAGTAATAGATATAAAATATAGCATGCAAACAATAGGAAAAAAAACTATATATATATATACAAAAACTAATGAATTTACATTATGACTTGAAGGTATCTAAACTGGGGCGAAGAAGCCTCAGAGAGGTGGACTAGAACAGAGGATTAAAATCTTAGAACATTTGAGAGAACAGTCTGAATGAGTAGCATTTATTTACCAGTTGTACGGATAACCTCAAGTATCCCTTGAATAAGGCATTATGACCCAACCTACCAGTAGCTGGAGCTACTGCATGGGACACTTTGTACCTGTAGGATCATTGTTGAAAAGGCCCAGGTGCACTTGTTTAATCTTGGACAAATCCAGGAAGCAAAACAAATAAATCAGGATTTCAGGCCAGGGAGAAGAGGGTTGCTGCCAGCTTTGCCGGCTTCATCAGAGCCAGCGAGGCCTATCGACTGTCACCTGTATGGTGCACTTTAACTCGTGTTGCTGAAATGAGCCTTTTCAAGAGGTGCATTGGGATGTGTATTGGCCAACAAGGCAGATTGGTGATGATTGCTCTATTGTGGCTGTCAGCTAGTGGGAACAAGGTATTCATCCTTTGTCAGAGCGATGTCTCCTCTCACCAATGAGAGCCCCCCCCCCCAAACAACTACTCCACCCTCTTAACCTCTTGATTTTGAATTACTGTTCAAAAGCATGGTGTGCTGGTGCAGCCTGCTACCATTCCTGACATTGAGGAGAGAGTTTGATTTCAAACGTGGCCACCGCACTTTGAGTAGCATTTTGAGCAACCATGATTCTGTATTGCATGATTATGTTAAAGTTATTAAGCTTGCTTAAGTAAAATCAATATATTTGAATGGTATCTAGGTTTGGATTTGTAACCCACCATTTAAAAATGAACCTGTCTGGTTAACTCTAATCTGTATGAAGATTATGTGTTTTATTGCGGTGTCATGTATACAAATATACCCAGGCAGTGTGGTTTTATACACCACAGATGAATATAAGACACATCCAGAATGCGGCACGTACATCTTCAGATGTTAATGAAACAATTTTGATTCACATAATAAAAAAAAAAACAAATTTTTATGCCTTTATGCAGTGGTGTCTCCAAATGTATCAAAATGGGCTGGGTGGGTGCTGTGCTGTATGAGGGTGGCATCCTATATGTGTGTGTGCACATGGCAAACTATTGCATCTTTATTTTTCTACCAGCTTTGATTTGCCCATACAAACACAGTAGTAAGAACCACTCGTGGGCCAAACATCCACCCTGCAGAGAGGCAGAAGCCAATATGTGCCAAATATATTGTACAAGCTACAACATTTGATTTGATTTAGGTGAACTGGCCCTTGAAGACAAAGATTGCCATCATTTTACATCGTTGTTGTTTTAAAAACATGTGCAAGGCTTTGTGATGAAATTGTGATACATTCTGAAACCCAGATTAAGAAAATATAAATACGAGGAGAGTTGGTGTTTCCAGTTGAAAGCACTGACACCTCATTTTGCTTGTAGACTCACTAAATTAGATGTATGTTGTTTGGCGATATTGCGACTTAACCTAGAATCATGACTTTGACAAAGTGTAAGACACACAATCTTATCCTGAATGAATGCACACACTTATAGTTTCTATAGTAGCGCATTTATTTACTGACACTGATGCTGCATACTGTGTCCGTGTTGTGTGTCTCTGCGTTATTTTCCTCCCTTTTCTCCCATAATTCAAAGTGAAATACTTCCAGCCATTTGACACAATTAGGCACTCTCTTCCCACTGCATTGCATCCCACTGGATGGCCCTCATTATCACGAGCCCTTGCCTTTTAGATAACTTATAATGAGGCCGAAAATGTTTCACATTTTGCTTTTTCTGTTACACCGTCGGTTCAAAGAGACCTACTTCAACCTAATTAGGAGTTCCAACCGCTGCAGTCAAATGCTTTTCTTGTTTCTTATGGGGTTAACAGCGGTGAAATGTAGACTTCCACAAGACAGGGTCTAACGCCATTATGTATATGTAATAGTTTAGGTTACTCAGAACAGTGTGGACTGAAGTTACTGTGCTGATGGTGAGGATGTTGTTAGTCAGGTAACGCGAGACTTTTTACTTTTAATCCCCCAGATCAACTTCCATTTACATCTGTAGATCTGGGACTCAAGCTGAAAATCACAGTGAACCTGTTCTCTTCCTTTGGTATGTTGCTGGATGAACAGCTGAGCCCCAAATGCTCCTAAATAGTCCACCAAGGACCATGGATCCACACTGTGTCCATTTAATTGTCTTCCCATTTGTACTGAGCACCTGGTCAGAAATTTTGGATGTGCATACACTCCCACTTGGAGTCTCTTGGATGCCGAGCAGAAAATGGGAAGCATGTGGTGATTTCTGTGAAAAACTGTGAAAGTGGACCTGGCTGAATTGAAAAAAAATGCAAAGAACCTTTTTCCCAGACATCTGCATATTAAATTTACAGTTTGTGCACTTACCCAGCACTCTTGCAAGGTGAATTAGTTACACGTGCAACAGTAAATTTATATTTATCTGTATAATTACAAGCAGGTGGAACACCGTAGGTTGACAACTGATGATCGCTACGGTAGATGCTGTAGGTTTGTTTAAAAGAAGTCCTACTTGAGTGTTTCTTTAGAAGTTGCTTTGGTGACCCTGCCAGGTTACGAAAGGAGTCAAATCTAATTTGATCTAAATTCATGGGACTTCAAGCATGGAATACTTCCCTGCACTCTTTGGTGTTCAAACCTGTTAAGAAAGCATGAAGAAGTATCTGCATACATCTGCATTAGGACAGACTTTTTGTTATGTTATTCTTTCTGTCTTTTAGTTTGGGTCTGATTACATTTGGAATGCTAACAAAATACTTTGCTGCACTCTTTAAGGTGTGTTAACACTAAATGCAAAGCGACTTTTCAAAAAGTCAAGGAGGAGGAGCAAATGGGTTTCCTCTAAGTGGTGGGAATTAAGCCCAAAATAAAAGTTGAAAATGCTTAAAGTGGCTTAACTTGAAGCTGTATGACTGCACTTAACAGAAACTTTGTTCCTGGTTAGTTTGTGAATCAGTCAGAAGGATATAACACGCAAGTGAATGTGCAGGGGTGTCATTTGGAGATGTTTGCCTTGCCTCACGTTAACTGGTTCCAATCAGTTCTCTTGTTACATTTTGAACCTACCTCCCATCAGGAAGTTGGATCAACCAGCCATGGTAACCACGTTAACTAGCTGCCATAAACACAAATGTAACTTCCATGCATTTGTGGTGAATGAACCCAAACTGCAAAGATGAGCTCACATGTGGAAGAGTCCTGGACAAAATCTGCCCTGTGGGGAAATGAACCAAACTAGGAGCTAAAAGCGTGCCTGATTTCAGGTCACTCTGAAACAGACCATCAAACATCTTTTCCAAACATATATTCTCTGAGCTCTGAGGACCCTGTGGATCAGCCGGCTGTCCACTCAGATAATTACAGTGATGGACTCGAGCCCCTCAACGTCTCTTGACCCTCAACAATTCAGCTTTCCTCTCAAGTAAGTTGTAGGTGTGTTTACAGGCGCCAGCTTGTCCTTGTTAATAATATGAACACTGAACCTTGGACCTCACCTGACTATAGTATCTGGGACAATAGCCAGCTCGAGTGTGTCAGTGTGTGTGTATGTGTTTCCTTTCCCATAATCTTGTTCCCCTAGCTCAGCCACAGAGCCTATAAAGCTGTCAGTGAACATGTAGGACATGTCACCTTTGCTGGGGTTTCTCACACACACACACACATTTAGAGCTGCTGCATAATCACACACACACACACACACACACACTGAACATGCCACTGTTACACATGCACAAAAGTATGCACACACAAGAAAAACAAAAGATGCACACTTAACAGCCAGAAACACACACGCACACACACATACAGCCACTGCTACATGTTTAAAAGTACACACACAGACGCGTCAGATTCACACTCGGCAGAGAGGTCCAGATAAACACACAGTATTAACCTCTGCAGATTACTGTGGTTCCCCGTAATACGTTAAATTGGAAGCTTGAGTGTACACTGTCGCTCAATCATGAGTGTTTACACACCGCAGCTATCGGACGTTATGTCACGAAGTAAACACCCAGACAGATGAATTCAGGATGAACCAGGGTTTTCTTTCCTTCTTCCTGCAAATGTACTGCCACTAAAGCTGGACATGAAATTCATTTTTTTAAATCTTGATTTGAAAGAACAGATCCAGTGTTTGACTTGAATCTTACCCATTAACAGACACGCTGCTGTCACAAATACAAGCTGAATAAGGAAAAGGAAGAAATACAAGTGAATATAATAAAGTTGATTGGCATTCCCTGTGTGAGAGCTATAATAACTCACTGGTAGTTATTTATCTGTAAATCTTATATCCCATATTTCTTTTGTGGACAGATCCATATTGTACAAGCTTAGATTACCATCTGGGTAAAGTGGACATATTCCCCAGGGCTACAGACCCCCAGTGGACCAACAACCCAAAATATATTGGTGAATTTTTATCCAATCTTTTGACCCTGCCTTTTAGAGGGGCCCTGTTTCATAATCTAACTTTAGCATATTACAAACTAGAAGCAGTGTTTAATCAAATTGCCTCAAACTAACTGGCACAAAAGACCTGTGGCCAGGTAGTGTTCCAGTATAGTAGCACTGGTTGGATAAAGGGATTGTGGGTGGCCGGGGAAGGATAGCAGCCCAAAAACACATTTTTTTCCTGTGCCCGTATAACAGGTTAATCTTTAACAGGTACATTTTTTTGTCTTTTCTGTACACTGTGCCGCCATTTTGATCAGGACTCTTGAGAAACAGAGTCACTCTGAACTCTATCCAAGTAAAATAGGCGATAGAAAAAATGTTCAGGTATTCTGTGTGGGATTTTGGCACTTTGTGCACAATGCATCTGCATAAATATCCATGTAAATCCTTGTGTGGATATGTATGTGATATGAGTGTGTGTGTCGTTCAGGCATGGTGTGTGTGTGTGTGTGTGTGCCGTTCAGGCCTGGTGTGTGTGTGGGGGGCCAGCAAGCTCCTGGTCTGACAGGAGGATTATGGGAAACACATGACTTACGCTTCTAATTTGCGGCCTTAAATTGCAAACAGAGTTTCAGGAGTCCAGGAGAGTTACAAATGGTGAAAGAAAGGTGTGTGTGTGTGTGTGTGTGTATGTATAAGTGTGCTGAGGGTGGGTGGGTGCTGTATGCCACCCCACGCACACACACGCAAACACATGGAGTCAGATCACTACATGTTGGCTGCAGGTTCACCTAAACACAGAACGACAGGTTCTACATTTATGTTTCATTTTACATTTGAGGCATTAAAGTCTTCAGGCACAGTGATGCAAACCTCAGGATGAAGAATATTAACACATCAGCTGTCAACACGAGAGGAAACTGAAGAGTGCAAAGGTGAAAGCTTCAGTGCTCTGGCAGTAGATGTGACTGACTTAATTGCTCTCTTCTGGTGTGAATAATGGTTCCTTACATTGTTTTCAGCATGATCTTTAATCCATCTTAAAATTATGACATGCATGTGATTTTTCTTTTTGCTATTAAATGAACATTTTGGATACAGCATCTTGGATTAAAATTGTTTAAAGGACAAAAATTTATCTTTTTAGATTTAAATGTATTCTTTTAAGTGTGTTGTTCTAGGGCTCTAAAATGGTTGTTATACAGTCATGTAGCTGCCCAGAAGACAAAAACTGAACTAAATTGTATCCCAAAAGCCAAGAAAAGAACTTTCTAAATATGAAATCTATGTATAGTGTGTAGTCAGTTGCCCACATCAAGCAGGAAGGACAAAAATCCCAGCGTGACAAAGCTACACAGCAACACATTTGCCGTGAAGGTAAATAGCTGAGCCAGCAGCACATAAACCAGCACATGTTGGTGATTAACCTTTCCAGCTAAGGTAGGGAGAGGAACACGAGGCTCCTGTGGCGAAGAGGAATGCAGTGCCGGGACATCGGAGACAGACCAGAGATGTCTGACCAGTGAGAGCTCACAGAGAGGAAATACCCACGAGACAGCTGGGGAGGTTTCACCTGGCACCTGTTGAGCAACTGGAGGACTTGCCAAAGAGACGGTCCTGCTGCTGGTTAGAACTGCAAGTGCGCTTGTCAGTCATTGTCAGTATGGGCCAATCTGGTGTGAATCATCATCATATGGATCTCTATGGAGACTTCTGATTCTTTTGTTTTTTCTTATCCAAGTTGAAGCAGGAAAATGAATCAATAATCCAGCACATTACTATTTGGTTTGTTACTGTGACTTACTTTCTCCAAAAGACTGGAGGTTAACAAAGTAAGACAAGTTGTATAATCCTCAAGTAAAATTGTTATTTGTTTAAAGAAAAGTGACAAACTTAAAGGAAGCACAATTATAAACTCTTACAGCCATCATGGTGCCATAATTACCCCAAGAAATAAATTGAATAAAAATACTTAAAAGTCTCTGTCCTCTTAAAAGAGAACTATGATGTGGTTTGTTAGATGTTAAAAAGAAATCAAAACCAACTACAGGAAATATCTCAAGGGATTATGGGTAAAAGGAGACAGAAGACGCCTGCTCAGAAAACAAAGAAAAGCCAGCCATTTCTTTGTGTGGATTTAATTTGAGCTGCATCTCTGCTGCCTAAATCTCTAACCTACATGCCTTTTATTTACAACTCGTGGTCGGGACTGTTATTGGGCAGTGTGAAACTAAACTCAAATTAAATGTTCCACTCTGGTTTGGACCAACGAAAACAAACAGTAGGTGTGATTGTAGCTTCACTCAAGATAAGAGCAAAATGGCAGTAATCAAAGTTTTTCACGGGCCATTTCCTTAATCATGTTACTGTTGTATTGCTTGTTGGCATCCAAATGTGGCCAGTTTGAACTGAGTTGTAAACATGGAAAAATTATTTTTGTCTAGAATAAAGCCCAGCTAAAACTTAAGGATCTTAATCTAAACCAGTTTTGTGTGAAACTGGAAAGTTAGATTATAATGAAACAGAAAAAAAGTGATATCATGACCAATATACAGTCAGAGGACTGTAAAACAGAAAATGAATGACGGAAATGCAAGTGTGTGAGGACACGCACACACACGCACTCAGCATAACAGAGAAAATGCAATTTCTTAGAGTGGTATACTTTATAAAGCCAGTGTTAGCAGAGGTCTCTTTACAGGGTTTGCAACAATTCCTTGAAAAACATCCAAACACTGTGATACCAGGCCTTTTTCTCCCGTAGTGCATACAGTATATCATAGCACAGAACAACAAAAAAGCTATTAATGTCTGGGTAAATGAAAGGCCACGTCTACGTTTTTTGTCTTATTTATGCTTAGCTACTCACTGAAAACAGAGGGGATATATTTACGCAGCCATATACAATATCAAACAGAACAAAGGTCACCGTCATCTGTCTTTGGAATGCAACACATTAAGGTGAAAGATCTTTTCATTCAAACATGAATGGATTACTCTGCTGGCAAAGGTCCTGACCGTAAATAGATTTGGATGCGGCCGACAAAAGGAAACACGTGATGCCCAGGCTCATTTGAGGAGGTAACGAGAGACAGGACAGTGGAAGCCAATAGAGCGGGCAAAGGGACAGACCAACTGGCCACACACAGCGAACTGTCTCTTCCTATACAGGTACAGTTCTTTGGCATTATATATAACACTTAAAGTCTATACTCTACAACAAAAACTCTGCCCCCCTTGGACTTTTATTTGATTCCTCCTATTCACCCACAGTTCCACTGGTGTTTTCAGCTACGTAGCAAAGGACAATGGTCCCATACAATATATGATAGAGCAACTGACATCCCGGGCACCCAGGCTAAAAAGCCTCATTCTCAGGCCACAATGGGAAATACCCAATCTGCCAAGCACAAACAGTCTGATTTGTTGGCCACTGAGCATCTCCACTGAAGCAATTCAGGGGTTCAGGGTCTTGCTCAAGAGCACCTCAGTAAAAGTGACTTTGACTTTCCCCAGCCAGATTATCCCCCCAGTCACAGGCCTACTTTAGTCCACTGCTGCCTTTGTAATTGTTTAGTTATTACAGACTGTCCTTAGGTACATGAACAATATAAAGAATAAGGAGTTTAGCAGTCAATCTCACTAGAAAGGCAAACAGCAAAATGAGTTTGCTCATCTCAGCTCAATAGGTGATGCTGAAAACTTAACATACTAGTACAACTACCTGCAAGTCATGGGACACAGCTCATATCATAGCTTCCTCGCTATGAGTCAAAGTGTCAAAATGTCAAAGTGCACCAAAGTTGAATTCCATGCAAAAGCCTCTGCGTGAATCAGCTAACAGCTATTCCGTTGAAATGAATAGGTTAATAGGCTTTCATCCAAGCCATGACTGTGACGTTTGCACTGCGGGACTCATACTTGTTTCACTGAAACAAATGTTTTGTGAACATGTCATGTGTGCACAAAAAGATCCTAAATAAAGCTTTTGCTGAATTTTAATGCATAATTAGCACTGTAATACGTTCTATACCTTGTACTGTGTTTGTCTCGTGGTAGAGAAAAAGCATTCTAGGGGAACTGCAACATTTGACTCCAAGTGAGATCTTAGCTTCCAGTCCGAAAGACACAAAACTCTTGTTTCCCATCAAGGCCCACTGGTGTGATGTATCATCTACTGCAGGTTGCATGATGGGCTCTGCGCGTAAGGCCACTTGTCTAACAGTGTTTCACAACAAATTCCTGTACAACAAAAACGGCAGTGGTCCTCACTGCACTTGAGAGAGGACTGGGGGGAGGGGGGCACTGAAGCCTGGGTTGCTGGCTTGGCATGGCAGTTCATTTAGCAGCCCATGCAAAGTGTTTACAATAAGTCTGTCTTTGGCTTCATTGTCTCGTAAATGAGGACAGCGAATCACCTGGCGAGGGGGGAAAAGGTCCCGAAGTGGAAAGGCTTTTGTTTGGCGGATGGTGAACCTTTCCCTGTCGCCTTCCCAGGGACGAGAGGTATTTTTTTTTTTTGTTGTTAAACCCACAGTCATTAGTCGGTTACAGTGGGGGGAGACGAAGAAGAGGGAGGAGGAAAAACAAAAAAAACGTGAGGCCCTTTGCGGGACCTGAACCTTTTCAAATGCGAGCGCGCCTTTTGTTTTTGCAACCCTGTCAAGAACGGTCACCTAATTAGACCTGATATCTCTGGCCAAAGAGAACCCGTTTGTTAATGGCTCTTTACGGAATTTTCTTAATGAGTTTAGATGGCCATTGTGTGGCAGGGAGCTCCTCTAAGACAAGAGCATTTTCCAGCAAACACACACACACACACACACACACACACACACAATCAGTCACAGACACACACACATAACAAAAAAGAAGTGAAATGAGGGCGAAGATTGAGCAATGGGAGAAGCGAGCTGACATGACTGTGGGCTAAATAGGCAAGGTGTAGTGAGAGCTGCGAGCGTTATGGATGGAATCAAGGCAGGGTCATTAAGGCGGAACAAAAGCGAGTGTGAGCGTACCCAGGGGCCTGGTTCCTATCTGGCTGCGCATTGTGTCGGGGCCTTGACGGCGTTGGACATTTTCAGATGCGAGCTGCACACAACACCTTGATCACATCTAGCTGACACCGTTTTCTTCAGCAAACTCCAGCGGCTTAAGCTTCGTTTCGGAGAGGGGGGAGTGCCTTTCTTTTATTTTTTTGTCTTTTACCCTCTCCTCTAACACCCAACCTCATCACTAACCCCCTCGTTCTCTCCTTTTTTTTTGCTTTTGTTCATGTCTCAAGGCTGCAGCCTCCCTTTCTTCTCGGCTCTATGGAGAGGGAACAAGCTTGTTAGAGCTGGCATGGATATTTTGACTGGAGATATACTTTGGCCACTTGCCTATGGAAACAGTGTCAAAGCACAACCTGGCTTAATTGTCACATCGGCAGTCCTGGGAGAGGTCTTTGGTGAGGTCCAGGCCTAATAAATATCAAAGGCTCCTCTCATCTCTCTCTGCTGTTTCTACCCCCCCCCCCCCCCACACACACACACACACACACACAAACCCCTTCTTTTTGCCAGTGAGGGAAAACTTGTAAATGAATCTTAGTGTCAAAACAAGACTTTCTCTTCTTGCTTCAGAATCACTAGTTATTTTTCTGTTTTTGTCCCAGAAGTTTTCATCAAAGGGTAGCGCTGTCTGAGACCTAGCGTAAGACCATCCGTGCAATTTATAGATTTGATGTTTGTAGAGGCTTGCAGTTCCTCAGTTGATTTAATGAGAGTCTAAAGCTTCAGCAAAATACACAGCAGCAGAAAAGAGAAAAAAAAAAATATATATATCAACAACAAACAGAAGGCGTTCAGGAGTAGAACATTTACAGCAGTCAGTTAAGTGGAAGGAGAATGGCATTCGGGGAACTCCAAATTGATGTAACTCGAGGTTTTCCAAATGGGTCACCATACTGTTGCATAAGGATACGGTGGCATGAAGTATTGATTCTTGATTAAGTACAAGACGTGCAGTGTAATGTTTCAGCTAACACCGTGCACATTCAAAGAATCTTTTCAGATTTTGACCCTTCATAATATAATATACTGGCAAACTGCATATTTAGATCTATTAATGGGTTTGTATACATCACACTTTTGTTGCTAAGAGCTAGTTCCTGCAATGTGCTTCCCACAGTTCACTTGTCAATGAAGCTGTGTGGACGGGACAATAGCATGCTTTTAATCCTGGATTGTCTCTGAGAATTTGAGTTTCTCTTTGTGGTGCTCTGGTCTTTGTTTGTTCTGTCATGGTGGGTATTGTTGCTTGTGCTAACTAGCCTGTTCTTCTGCAGAACCAGAACCAGAACCAGACGCATAAAGTGCATGTCTCCTTATGTGGCAGAAAAGAGCCACAGGACAACTGACTGACTGAACTGGAATATACTGGTAGCTGTTTTATAGCAATTACAGCAGAGAAAAATAGTATTTTTTTATATTGGAAACTGAATAACCAAGTGAGGAATCTTGGTATAATCATGGAATCAGAGCCAATGTTCTGAGCCACATCAAATCAAATCAACAAAGTGCATAATATTATGTTTGAAATAGGGCTAGAATCAGATGAGTGACTTTGACTTTCTAGACTTTGAGAAATGTGTCCAAACTTTTATTTGGACTACTGGACTAACAAACGTTTTTCTGGGTCTCTCCAAGGAGAACTAACCCAGAATGCTGCTGCTAGTCCTAACAAAAATGAAGAATACAGAATTCACCACACCAGGTCTTTAATTACTGGAGCTTGTCTTTAAGGTCACTGTCACCCCTGTACTTCAGTTCACTTGGTCCAAACCAAGGAGCAAAAAATCATGACCATTATGGTTAAAGTTCCTGAACCAAGAGGTGTAACTATAAAGTCTGACAGACTCAACGGTAACACATTCATTGGACAGTCTTCCTGCAGCATCAGCGCTACGTTCGAAATCAAATTATGGTGACTGACAGCAAGTCATGATGCATGTTACTGCACATTGTGTTTATTTGTCTTCTCTGGTGTCATAAAGAGCTCACAAATAAATAATTCATTATGAGCATTAGTAGTCAGGACTGCAACTGGACCTCTAAATAATAACAGAAAAGTATTATGAAACATAAACATTATACGTCATTTTAATGTTTGAACTAGCAGGATCAATTAAGGTGGAGAGAGTGAATGAGAAACACTTGCCGCTCCCCATTACAACCGCTGAGCTGCCCTGGAGCGAGGTCTTTGACCCCCCAACGACCTCCGTTGAGGCTGCTGTGTGGTCATGGATCAGACTGCGATTATGCTGGGCAGCAACGGGGAATGTGAATGTAGCATTGTGAGAGTGAACAGGGCATTTTGTCTGAACAAATAAAGGTTAAAAATACTGGTTTAACTCATTGTGTAAAGCATGTTGAATTGTAACTGACAGCTGCTCAAATTGCACTTTTGATAAAGAAATAACCAAAGCTGTTGTAGAGCATGAAGGGAAAGTGAAAACCATTCGACATGCACATCCAGGCAATATGACAATATGACTGTGTAATGGTCGGCTATAAAATGCCTTTCCATCATTGTCATTTTAGTGATGGATGATGTCATATGTTTCTGAGATACATAGGGGCTTTATTTCTAATGATTTATAAACCACAGCTCCCTGTCTGTACTAAATCATGTCACTATCAGCCGCCTTGAAATGCTGCTAACCCTAAAAGAATTTCACTTTTCCTCCCAAAGGAAAAATATCTTTGCAGAAATATTCTAACACAATTCTTAACATTATAGCACAAAGTTGACTATTGGCTGTTTCAAAAGTATTCGTCCTAGCATCATGAGCTTTAAGTATGCTTTCTGTTTCTGTTTTCAGTATGTCTTTGCCCCGCTGCCTTCAAGACAAATTCCTGTGCATTTATGCTACATGGTGCATAAATTGATTTTGGGTCTGATTATAAAGGGACAATTCACCCAGTTTTTTAGTAAACACACCGCTTCAGGGTCAAAGTGTCTCATTCAGCCACGACTGATGCACTCAGACAGTCACCGCCGCCTCGTAAAAATAGAGGAGTTTAGGCTTTTATCTTTCCCCGTCCATTTTAATAAGCACACTTTGTGACAGCTTAGGTTTCCCCGGCATCTTAGGTGATACACAACTGAGGCGGAGACTTCCAATTAAAGAGGGGAGGGAAATATGAAGAGTTACATAGAGGAAGGTGATGAGAGATAAAACGTGCAAGAGAAAGAAAAACACGGCTGGTAAAAGAGGAAAAAGGTTTAGATCTGCATGGGCTTTTTTTAATAACCCCACTCTTGTCTGTGCCCTTGCCTTCGTTAACTCAGTTAGGCCTGTTACATTAGCCGCTGGAATGCTTTATGTACTTGTACCAATTCAATTATTTGTTTCTGCGACTCAGCTGCGGCAGGAAGCGAGGAGAGAGGCACTCACATAAATTCTAGCTGTTAATTTCCAAGTAATGCAGTGGCCACGATCATTTAAGACAAGACAATTGATACCACTGTCAGGAAAGAGACATCTCTGAAGGATGTTTTTTTCTGTTTTGTTTTTTCTCTTTGCTTGCAGAACATCACGGTGACAATCGGTTCAGATGAACGTCCCGGAAGCCCTTTGATTAATGTAATACAATAAGAGAAATGGGAGGCTAAAATGCCCGTG
The DNA here is from genome assembly GCA_036024295.1 of Nannoperca obscura. NCBI lineage: Eukaryota > Metazoa > Chordata > Actinopteri > Centrarchiformes > Percichthyidae > Nannoperca > Nannoperca obscura. Next base: position 77,126 of record JAVQJL010043383.1, on the reverse strand, counting down.
CACGTCTCGTTTCTGAATATTTGACTCAAAAAATGAAATTCTCTGTCTCCTCCTGCCCCTCTGTTGAGGACCTCTCAATCGTTTTCTTTGTCATCAATCAATAGACATGACAGTGACAAACACTCTGAGGTCTCCGTCTTCCTCTTTTTTCTTTATTGCTTTATGGCTCCTCATTGTCAGGCTTGCCGACATGTATTTCCATGTCATCTTTTGGAGGTGTCAAAAAGATGACACGGGGGGGGGGGGGTCATGAGCAGGAAGCAATGCCAGTTCATTTATGTCAGTCTTTGATGGAGACGGTGGTCATAAATTAATACGTTACCATACACAAAGCTGCCGGTCACTCAGCTCTGCAGCATAAAAATTTAGATTGAGTGTACCTACTCTGCTCATATAGGCCTCTTTTAAAATTTACTACCCCACAGATCTGAATCAATTTATCATTTACCAAGTACAACAAATAGACAGGGATTTGTCCTGCAGGTACTGGTGCAGACCTATACTGACGGTTTACAAAGGCATTTGGAGTTGTTGGAGGCTTGTGCTGCACTTTTTCTACTAAAGATGCAGCTGCATGGCCCCTAACATCCCCTGTTTTTCCATGCTGGAATATTACTTTGATTAAACACAAATTCAGGAATATGCAACATGTAAGAACTAAATGACACAGGGTTCATCCTCAAGACAGGGCCTCAAGATGTGGCCCTAAAGCAGGACCTGCAATGATACTGGGCTTGCTATTGCACTTTAGCAGTGCATATTGCCAACAAATTTAATTAAATCACAAACCCTGGAGTGTTTGGGGCCCCTGGACTTCTAGGGCCTTGTGACAAACGTTGCACAGTTGGTAATCGAGTCTTAAGTGTCAGGGTGGAAAAAGTATTTCGACCATAAAAGAAAATTACAAACCCAAAATGGCTCATATTTACATTGCTACTGAATCAACACGGATGACTGAATCGTTATTGATAATCCAAACAATACATCTTTAAACTGGATATTATTGTTGCGGTCCAGTAAAAAGTGTGTATTTCCAAATTTGGGGATTTGACGAATTGAATTGAATTAAAATGATCTACACTAACTAAAGGAATGAGGCTTGAGAAAACTCTCTTATTTCTTAGGCTCTCAGCGAAGGTCAGTTTACCAGAAATACTTGGGCCACCAACAGAAGGACAACAGGATCTGATATTAAGAGCAAGATGAATTTCATAAGAGTACTCAATATCACAATATCTATAATGTAGTGTAATAACAAATGACATCTGTTCAACAGTAGGATGAACTCATCTTTATTATGTTACTTCTGTATAAAAACAAATTTTTTATCAGAGGTGGACAACACTGATTGATTAATATATTCACCATTATTACACTAGAATCGAGGTGATACAAGGACAACAAGATCTCATAGCCAGTGTAAGACAATCAACAGGAGCTTACATTACACTTCCTACAAGCCACTTGAAATATTTTACTTTGGTGTCTACAGACGGCATAATGTTTCTGAGACCACTGTTCATCAATAAAAAACAAAGATGCACACAGCGACAAAGAAACTGAACTGACAGTGAACTGAAACCTGAGGGCAAGAAGAATACATGTCCAGACATCAGGGCATGTTGTATGTCTCTCAGTTGATCTTGTGACGATGATATGAAGCACATTTGGATGTAAAACCATGATATCACATTCTGCATTCACAAGTCTCTTTCATCTTATTCATGGTCAATGTAGTACCTCCAGGCTATGTACAGTATGGCACCACAAATTAGAGCACTGGCTCTGGATTCAAAAGAGCTGTTCTGGTCTACAGTTCTTGATTGGACTGTCCTTGATCAAAGAGATAATGAATAAAAGTGCTAAAATCAAGTGGTGTTTGCCTTTCACGCTACAAATGACAAATGTATCTCTAACAGGCTGTTTCAAAGTCTAAAAAGGCATGTAGCAACTATTAGAGGGTTATAATGTTCAGTTTTTGTCTTAACTGTTGCAGAGAGGTGTACATTCAATAGGGTCATTTCAGAGGTTGTAGTTTGTGCTATGATGAAGAATTATAAAAGTGTCTTATATTTTGCCCATCCCATTTATTTAAATGAACATATTTAATTATCCCATCATAATGTAGATATGATTACATTTGTCAACATCTGTCGTCTCATAGTTGCTATGCAGACTACATTGTATACATACCTACCTATTACTAAAACACTACTATACATAGTAGTGTTTTAGTAATAGGTAGCCCTAGGTGTGCACTTTGTGCCATTGTGACTACTTGCAGAGCTAGTCTTCTCTCTTTTTTCACCTGTACACCATTTCGCTTCTTATCTCATTAACTTAGCTGTGTCACTAACAGGACCAAACGTTCATAGTATATTCAAAAGGTGTATTTGTACCATCGGCTCTTCCAAACCCTTTGTGGATCCTCTCCAGTTGTTTCATGTGAGTAAAGCTGGGAAGCTTGACAAGGTTAAACTATCCAGTATTTCACAAGGGAAGAGCAAAGATTAAAGAATAATAATAAAATGCTTGGGAACCAGTAGTACTGAGAGTGGTTTAGTCAATCATTAAAATTATCTATAATCTAAGCAAGACTTTAATATTTTAGGCCAGAAATCACCTTGCAAATCCATACTCTTTAAGTGATGATGTCAAGGTCAAATTTTGCATACATTTATAGATTGATTTATCATTAGATAAAACTGCTTCATTTCTTTAACTAAGTGGATTGACTCAGCTCCACATGTTGTGTACTTGAGGTGTCATCATTTTTGTGGAAAACAAAGTTTGACACCTGACTGCTTTTAAAACAAGTTTTGTAAATGATTGCGTATTACCTGTTAGCGACCAGGACAAAAGTCAAGAATCAGTTACCTTTGTCAACGTGAGGCTAGGTGGAACTCACCTGTTAATTGAATGAAGATGTATAAAGGTTGGCGGAGATGTTCCTGTCATGCTGAAAAAAGTTAATAATTGTTTATTTTTGAGAAATGCCTCAGGTGCATCTGTTAAATTGTACCCTGTTTCGACAGGTTTGGGTTGCAACCAGTACATTAGTCAGACCACCTCAACAGGTGAGCCATTTTGAGGAAAGCAACACACAATATTTTACATTTTATATATATATATATATTATGGGTCCCATAAGGGTGCCAAGAGCATTTATTGATTTTTGATTTGTATTATTTGTATCAGCGAGGAAGGAGCACTCAGGGGCTAGCAGCTCTTGTGTTGAGGTTCTGCCCAACACAAAAAATACTTGGATATGGTGCAAGTAATTCTTGTGCAAGTATTGTGCCAATACTGTCAATATTGTCTGTCATAGTCTGACCTGGAGCTTAATCTGACTAGATTCATATTATTGATTTCATTTATTACTGACTTTGTCCTTAGGTACATACACTGGTTTTTCTTGTTACTTGTTACTCCTGTTAAATTGGTGTAGCAAATAAGGAATAGTATGGTGTGCCCTGTGCTAATATCCACTATTCAGGAAATACTGATACCATATAAAGATAAGCCAGAGTGCTATGTACAATAATTAAAATGAGTAAAGTACAGCAGCAACATTTTTGTTTTAAGTATGCTCATAAAACACAAAAATGGCAGCAAAACAGTATTGGAAATGTGCCTGCCGACACTCAGTTTCTGAAATGCTTTCAGTGGATATTAAAACCTCTACAGATATGTGAAGGAGGGGTGGTGCAACCAGAACGCCACGCAGTCGCATTCACTGGACATTCAAGGTAATGCAAAGCTAAATAAACAGTGAAGTGGTAAAGTTGTCAGGCCATGACCAATCTAATCCAAATGAACTGTGTGGGCTTTATCACAGTTTTGTTCAAATCAATTTTGGATGGAGATATGTGGATACATGTGTGTTCTGCCTGTGAAACACTACGCTGTGTTATCTTTGACATCCCTTAAACATTTGCTAAATATTGTTTAGTGATATATAGATTTAATTTATGTACACAAGGTAAAATAAATGACTAGATGTATCCTGCTGTTCCTTTATTATGTGTATCAGTAATATATATGTTGTATATTTGTTATGATTGGGGATTAAGGTAATTCTAATTCTCTTCAGAAGAAGAAGACAATCATATATTGCTGCATTTGCTCACCATCAATTAAATGAAAAAAGACATCCTGATACACTCCTTCACCATCCCTGACACCTTTGCTTAATCCACTTACAATATTTGAGCTGCTTCGCAAACAAATTGATATCATCAATTGTGATGTTGGCAAATACCACAGCCAATCTGCTCATGAATGTTTATCTCTTCTAACACTCACCCACCTGCTAAGAGGTGCCACGCTTTAATGAAATTGTTTGGACTACCGGCGCCCGTTGCTAAGGAACTGTGTGTCTCCTGGTTTTTTGCCTGCAGATTTCTGTCATGAAATAATGATTAGAGATGAGCACACCTCAAGGTGCTCAAGCCAGTGAAGGGTGTATTCAGAGCTAGATTGGCAAACAGCTCCAGGGCGAGAAGAGACACTGAAAAATGAGCCTTTGTATGAGAAGCTTTGGCTGGCATCGAGTTGTGGCCCTTTAAAAAGAAAGACCAATGGCTTCACAACTTAATGCAATTGGAGACGTGTTGATGTTTGCGTTTTGAAGGTAGGATGACGAGGAATTTGGTGAGCTGTGGAATTACATGGCTGAGTATTCTGCTCCTCTGTACCTCTGGCAAGGTGTCGGTGTAAACCTGTTTCCACAACAACACCTCTTCCTAGCGATTAAGGATTGTCATAGTCAACTTTCGACGCTGCTTCTTTCATCCCTTTTTGATGTCTGATTTCTTCTTCTTTGATATTTTTCAAAATACACAGCACAGAGACGCTCTCAGACATAGGTGACATGAAAAGACTCTAAGATCAGGTGTTTCATGAATATGTTTACACATAGCAGCCTTTCACTGAGAAATGATTCCTCACTTTTATGCTGCAAAAAGGTTTTTGCGAAAGACATCTAGAGGGTTGGTGTTTGATTTGATTTGTGCTACTTCATGCTTAACATAGACACTTACTTTGTGTTTCCAGAGTCTGTGTGTGCTCAGAGCTTAGTGCTTCTGTCTTTAACCTTTATTTATTTTTTATTTCTATTTTTCATTAACACGTTTAAAACTTGGGGCACTTTTCAGTGTTTATTTTGAATTTTAAAAACAAGTACAAATTAGATTTCAGGTAAAAAACTGAAAAAAAAGATAAATTATTTAAAATATATGACATTTTAACATTTATTGTTTTAAGGACGATAATGTAAGTTTTTCTGAGTAAGGGTCATTCTAAGAGGAACTCACTTCCTGTAAACTATGGGCATCTTCTTGTATTAAGAAATGCAACTACTTTTGAGTTCTTGGATCAATAATATCTAGCTGAAAATCAGTTAAACCTGAAGTTCTCCTGTATGAATAAAAAATTATAATAAACTATTTTTCCATGAATATCTGCATTGAAAAAACATGCTGTGTACAGTTTACTGAAGTCAGGATTTCTGGGTTACATACGTCCTCAAAATTCATCTTTTGTGTGACATTCTACAGCATCAAGATCTTCTTGGCCAAATGTTATTGCTCCCCCTCTGGAGATCTAAACTGGCAGTAAGTCAAAAACATGCTCTACTACCCTCCGTAGTGCCACCACCCCTCCTGCACTCTCTTTACCCCCACTTGGTGACTGTAGGTGAGCATCTGGACAATGGCATACAGTTACTAGAGTCTCTCCACAGGCCCTCTGCATGGTATTCAATCAGGTTGAGGCAGGAGGGCCTCTAGATTGTATAGATCCAGAGGGATGATCCATAGGGGTGCTCCGCCTGTGCAACTTTAGTCCCTTAAAACCGCCTCCTCCTAAGGTAGTGCTATTGGCCCATTCACCACATGTTTAGATCAATTGTATCCCTATTAATGGAAAATAATCGAAGTTTTCCCCAACCTGCTGCTGCTGCACGGCTACGCACAAAGAGACGACCTGTGAAGGATGTTTTTAATTCAAAACCCTGCGCTAACGGGGAGCAGGGCCTAAACTGACGTCTCTGTTCTCTGACGAGTAAAGACAGGTTTCTTTTTCTTTTTTCTGCAGTGATGCTAGGAGGCATCCTCGTGATAATCACTAATGCTGCGGAACAGAGAGAGAAAGAAAGCTTTCTATAGAAGCTCTATAGAAAGAAAGAAAAAAATGAGGCAGTGAAATGCAGACACATCAAGAGTCACACCAAAATGGTTCCCCTTCCACGCATTAATGGCCATATCAATTGAATGGGATCTAAAGTGCTTTGAAAAGAGGTCTATGTGAGATACACACACATATGCAGTGCACACATACAGTCAGCAGATCTTAGGATCTCCATCTCTAATGTAAACTTAGTGAGTGAGGGGGGGGGGTAAAGATGTTAACTGTGAAAAATAAATGTCATCATTGGCCTCTACCTCAAGATGGTTTCCTCAGATAAAAATTCTATGGTCGAAGTCTGCAACTCAAATCAATCGGCGCAATTAGGACCTGCGGGCCATTACACTGTGCACACATCTTCCCATTTGTTACACTGAATGCTCTCTACTTTCATTGTGCACTGCGAGGCGTTTGTGAGGAGACTCAATAGAGAGAGTGAAAGTGGAGTCTTAAGAGACTCTCTTTGTGATCAGGGTAAATATAGCTCAAAGTAAATGAAAATGTTAAGTAAAGCAGTGGTTCTCAACCTGGGGGAAAAGAATACTTCATGCTCCCTCTATGTGACCGATCATGGCATGGATGCATGGGTTATTGTAAAATAATCGGAATACTATTCTCTTAAATGAGCGTTTCCATTTGATGGAATCTGTGGAGTCAGTGGTGACATGTGAGTATTTCACCCAGCTGAATCAGCATTTTAACAACTTTAAAAGCAAACTTAAAGGGGTATTTCAGTGATTTCTGCAAGTTGAAGGATTAAAAATTGAAGCGCTAGAGGCTGAGATGTTTTGGCTTTTATTACATAGTATGATTCAAATGCTGGACCTAAATGTTAAAAGTGTCATTCTCCACCCCTCCAGTTTGAAATGCAGGCTTTCTGTTAAAAATGTTGAGTCTCAATTCTGAGCTTAGATAACCCTGATGATCTTAACAGCGTTATTTTTTATGCTTTAGAAAGCTTCCTCTACAGCTTTCGAAGATATTACGATTCCTGTGACCAATAAACTGAGATTCATGTGTAAAATCAGTGGAGTTCCCAACTTGAAGAGCCGTGACTGATCGGAGATGAATGTTTTTGTACTCCCTCGTGGCAGGGTCATACAGCTGAAATACAGTCATCGCGGCACTGATCAATCAGTCTCTCTTCCATCTTCACAGGCTCTGTAAACAGCGGAATGCTACAATGCTGCTAGGTAAAAAAAGTTCTTGTTCACTTGGGCGTCTGCCGATCTGATTGCCGGCGTGATGGCCACTGCAGCGTGACGTTGGTTGCATTTCCTCAGAAGTTGATTCTGTTTTAAGTTTTCCCTATCGATGCAGCTTAAACTCCCTAATCTCGTTCAAATGTATGGGAGGACTGGTGTTTTCGACACAGCGCCTGATTTGGTCTGAATACGGCCTCAGGGGAAAACTGTATGTACTACATAAATAAATCTCTATCTCTTTATATGATGCGGTCACTGTGGTGTGCAGAGGTTGTGACATGTAAATGTCCTTCAATTTGGGGATCTCACTCAATGGAGTGCAATCAAAACCCCGTCACAACATGCCAGGGCTTCAATCTTTAAAAGGGCCCCTCTGAGCTTCTCCCTAACAGGCTCGCTTGGCACACTCCAGTCTTTTCCAGACTTGAGAAGCGCTCACCTAAATCAGCGGACGGCCTGTCCCCGATAAGCGTTAATTGCAAGCTTTGTGAGCAAGCCAGGCCCTGCCGTGGATCGGCACCAGCGTCTTCTATTTTAATTTTATTTAATTTTTATTGAATTGGGAAGGTCAATTATAAGAGCAGAAATTCTGATTAGCAGCGATGGTCTGGCAGCTCATCTGAACCGGCTGGTTGATGTAAGAGGCACCATGTTGAGATTGCCTGGTGTTACCTCATCCGCCGCGCGCTATGCTTACGTTCAAATCAGAACTAGGTATGGAGTAAGGAGAGCATGGAGGATGCATGGAGGGGGCCTCTGGGAATGATGAAACAGACCTCTCACGTAGTGAAGGGGTGAGCTCGTCTGTTGAGTGTAAACCAGGCAGTCAAAACGCTTCTCCTATTTCTGGCCCTTAGATAAAAGATCCAAATAATCTGACCCCTAACTATTAAAATAAATAAATACATTTGTGAAAAACAATATAAAAAACAAAACTGTATTGTTGAGTGACAATTGTGTGCCTTGCATCCTCTTTGGTAAAATGTGTTATTATATTATTCATTTGTGTTGCTTATGTCATTTGTGTAATTAAACCAGTATGTGAGTGGTGAAATCCCAGCAAGCATCTGACAAGATGGGAATGCATCAGGAAGTAACAAACTGGCAACAAAATGTTACATTTTGATATGACTGCAGTGTAGGGGAGAAAATCATAAATTATAAGGGTTTTGTTTTTGGTGAGAGGAAGGGATTTAGATCACAAAATGATGCAGGTAGGCGATGGTTTAAGATTAAATCTATGTTTCTGTCCAGTTCTGTCCTGGAATCGGTCTCACAAATTAAGCAGTTGTAATTCAAATTCTGAATGTGCGCGTATTTATACACAGTATGTGAGATTGCTACGGTACAGGTGAGGCCTTGCCGATGGGCAGGTGAGGGGTTACGAGGCCCGGCTCTGTCAAAAGGCTAATAATTAATGATCAAATGTTAGCGGCAGTGGCGGCGCTGCTGGGCTCCACTGATGCCATTAATTCAGCTCAGTGGAGCTCAGGCCTTTAGCTCGGGACCTGCTGCAGCTGTCACCGTTCTCGCTTAATTATCCCCTCACCCCCGTCTCACCCCACACCCCCCTCACCCCTCCAGCCTGCGGCCACCATGAGGCTGCTGCCTCTAACCCACCACCCCCACCACTCCACCCCCTTTCCGTCCTTTCCTGGGGTCTGCTATGATGCTCACAGCGGAAAACAAAGAGGTTAAAGTGGGTGAGTGAGTTTAGTCATCTTCTTTCTCCATGTTCACTATTACTCACTATGGTGAGATATGATATGCTAAGATCATGTTTATTTGCCATATATGATTAAAGAATTGAAAAAGTGTCTACACTCATATCCCATACTTTAAAAAAAGATAGCATGTTGCTACTGTATGCCCACTGACTGGTGACAGCATGTTTTACCGGATAGTGTTTAGTATGTGTCCAGTTCCACCAAACTGAAGTTACGCTATCTGTTGAATCAACAATATATGATGGTATATGGATTTACACTTTTTTAACAAAGCGTGATTTTGCTTGAAATGTCATTTGACTAGTGTCTGTAAACCAAATTGCCCACTGGGGACATTGCAGCTGTACTGCATCTGTTCAACCAAAGCTGTTTTATCACGAATGTTTGAACTTGTCCTTTTTCAATATTGTTACTTTTAAAATTGCTTATGAAGCTTGTCAGTGGCTTCAAAAAGGTGATTGTGACTTTTCACACTGTGATTTACAGTGTATCTGTACAGATACCATAAATTGGATATACAGAATTACAAAAAAAAGAACATATACACATAGGAAACCAAAAAACGATTTATGCTGTTTAAAAGAAAAGGAAACTGTGGTTCTGTAAAATGAGCCTACCTGCCCCTTGGATAGCACACACTTCCATGTAATATTTACCAGTGTCAGATATCTCAACCTGTCTACTCTGAAAAGGAAGTTATGTTTACCTGCTCGTCTCAGCACAGGAGAAGTTTGAGGAGCACGCTCTCACGCTAACCAATACATTTTAATATTTCATCCTGCCTGGGTGATATGTTTAGAGACCTCTCTGCACTTGAAAGTTGTTCGGAAACCATTGAGAGGCAGACGGGGGGAGAGGAGGAGGGGATGTATATCCACTCTCACTTTGCTGAAGGATTATTTCCGTACCTGTTCAAACATGCTCCGGTGAATTATTTATCCCGCTGAGCCCCTGCACTGTGCACTTGTACAAAACATCCCATGCTTTTACCTCTCCACGGTGAAAATGTACCTTAGGACGCAGGGCAGACAAAAAGGAGACACAGCAGAGCAGGGATTTCAGCCTTGGGGAAAGGGGAAAACAACGTTGCTCGCGGCAAAACAAATGCATTGCTCGCTGGTTAACCTGGGTTCTGAGACGAGGGTTGCGACTGTCTCTGAATTATAGATGAACTCTCAAAGTGGATCACTGGAAGGTGTACGTGTTGCGCTTCTCTAGCAAAGTAGTTTGGTACTTTTCTGTTTGATGGAGTGGAACGTTTCAGGTGAGTTTTGTAGCTGTTTTTACATTCATAACTAGGATTAGCTCAAAACTGTTTCACAGTGATGTTGTGATAACTTATTTCCTGAGGGGTGTGGCCAGCAGTGAAAAGGGTGAGTGCAGAGGCTGATGCATTCATGCCCTATCGGCAGGACGGGAAGAATGCTTTGGGTCGTTGATGCTGCTTATCTCAGATAAATGCTACATGACATTTCGTCAAGATGACAAAAGTGACAAATGCCTAGTTTTGGGACTTTGGGGACCTGCTAAGTGGACTAAAGGTCACATTTGCCTTCTGTCCAATTAAACTGCCTCACAATTCTCAAGGATAAAGTGATATCATGAGTCCAATGAACAAATATTAGCAGTCAGGTAGTGTAATATTATACAAAACCAGGAGATGACACACTGCTACAATAACAACTGATCCACTTTCAAACACTAGAGTGATCAAAACAATGCAATTTCTATTGGCTGACTGTTCAACTTCACAGGTCAAAGTTGAACAACTCTGACCCTGAACTGGTGGTGTGAATATTTGCAGGGACTGATTTAAGTTTGATCAGTTTACAATGTGTCTCCTGTCCTAAGAGTAAGCGTAAGTAATGAGCTGAACACAAACCGTTGGCTTTTATTGGGTTTACTGGGTTGAATAAGTTATAGTATTACACAGAAAACATGTATAGGAGAAAGCTTGCCAGAGAATGCATGCATTTTATCAGTGTGTACAATGATGTGCAGCAGGCTGGTATCTTTTAGTGGACCACTGGAAGCACTTTAATTACAACATGAGAAGTGATTCTTTAATGACTATGGTGTAGGCCTCTTCAATTTAGTATAATCACACAAGAGTGTCTCAAGATGAAAGATTATGAAAGGAGCTGTGTGATATAGCTCAAAAAATTAATATTATCAAATACCCCCGATCTTCACTTATCAAGAACATTGCATGATAATTAAATCATGTTTTTCAGTTTTTCCTTTCAAATGAAAATTACTGTGATTGTGATAGTTAACCTAAATGAAACGCTTCATCTCCTGTGACTACTGGAGGGAGTGTGGTCGTAGAATGAAGTTTAAATGACTAATGAAGATAGAAGATATTGTGTTAGTGATGGCCTCAAAGTTATCACTTCATCCTCTCATGTTCAAGAGGTTCAATTGAATTTCTTTGATACCTGGATTTGGGTGTTATAAGTTAAAAGCTTAAATAAAGACAACAAACTGGCAAGTGCAAGTTACAAAACTCAGATTACACTACTTACGCCTCTCCATTTATATAATTGTTCAAATGCAGCACAAATAACACTGCTACTGCAGTTTAAATATGACACCACTAAACAGTGGGAGATAATGTGTTTGATTTCAATTTAAAGTTCACTCTTTAAGGACCAATGAAAACCAACAAGTGCTGTTTCTGGGTATATATCTTGAGAACAGAATCATTTCTGCACTACAGACACTAACAGTGTGTTGGCCACTCACTCTAATCATTACGTCTCTTTTTAAGAAGGTGATAGAACTAATTTCACATGAACAGAGTTGTACTATAAGATGCAGTTGATCTGTAATTCCATGTGAAAGCTGCAGTCCTTAATATTTGCTGCCAAAGGATGGAGAAAGACTCAATCGACTTAGAGAAGGAATAACATTAAAGTATGATGAGCTTAGGTTTGTAATGACAGAAAAAAAAAACAGAATTACACACAAATGTTGATAGAGATCAATCCTAAAGCTCAAAGCTCTTTGCACCACGATATGTAAGATGGAAGAAAATGTCCTCCTCTTCAACTGCACAAAAGCAATAAGGAGGTTTCTTCTTCCCCTCTCTCCCTCCATGCACCGGGGGCGGCTTTCTGCATCAGAAGAATTCCTGGCAAATTAATGCACTACCTCTTGGGCTAATTAAATTAGAGGGGATCAAAACTACAGAGCGGCTTTTGTGGTGGACACAATGTTGTGCTTCATGTGCTCTTTGCTCTGGGGGGAATTTCTGCCATTTAGCCTCCTCTCTGCCTGCAGCTCCATGCTGGACTCGCTCTAACACAGTCAAGTTTCTCTAATTTGCTTGAATGAGAAAGAATTATTAACTGATAATAAGAAACCAAGAGAGAGAGTGAGAGAGCATCACAGGGCTGCAGGCAAGGATGAGTGGGAAAGGGGTGAACTCCGCGGCACCTGAAGCTCATGCGATTTTTTTTTATTAATTCCTCCCTAAAACGAGCCATTCAGGAGTAAAATTGCTGTGCAAATGACAAGAACGATTATGGTTGTAATTCCTCTTCTTTGGGAAATGTGTGCAGCTTTGTTGCAGCTCTAACTGGATCAGGCTGCTAACAAGCTACCGTTAACCACGTAGCATTAAGCGTGACCTCTGCAATGCATGATGGTTCATTCTAAGGTTATTCTGCTTTACAGAGGACACAGACACATTACTGATATTATTCTGTAGCAGAAGTGCCATTGTAACCCTGCTGAGCAGATACCAGGGTTTAGAGGATGCAACCAGCTACAGTTAGTGTTTGCTGTGAATAATACCATCAGAAACAGCAACATAGAATGACCATGACTACATTGACCAAGTTGTTTGTGTGCTTTACAGGATTGCTGTACCACAGTAGCACACACGTGCATTCAATTAGTTTTAAAGAGATAGTGGAGATGATTGGCCACATTTGTTGTATTTTCTTCATTTTCTTCAATCTGAGACCATGTTTCCCATAAACATGGTGTATGAGGACCATGGATAAAGACAACAGAACAACATTAAAAAAAATAGTAAAGGCAGCCTAGCAAGTTTCAAATAGCTGAATTTAACAAAATAAGACATTTCTTTTACTAAACTTTATGCCTAAACTTGTGTCCATACTACTGTGATTGGCAGTATGTCTCTTTTTCCCCATGCAATACGCTCCTTGAGATAGTCACACATTATGACCAATTTACAGCAGAATTAATCAATTGAAAGAAGTCTCCCGTATGTAGCTGTGAGGCATAATGTCTGAGAGGGGGAAAAAAACTGATTTGGATCAGCAACAGAAGTCTTGAGTGTGTTTTTGCATGCCTTCAGGAAATCTCTCAGAAGTCAAAGGAAGTAAATATCCCCCGCCCACCCGCTCCACCCAACACATCTCAGTCCGTGTTGGCAGTACCGTGCCAACAGATTAAGAATTCATTCAGCCATCTAAGCCTGCTTACCTTGACATTAAGGTGGGGTTCCCCTCCTTAACAGCTGATAAAAAGACATCTGCATTCTGTGTTTCGTCCTGCCTCTGCGATTACAAAGTGACTGCTGCAATCCTCTACAACACGTGGGAAAGGTTAATCATTCAGGTTGATACAACCACTGCTCATTTCCATCAGAGAAGGGGGGGTTAATACAATGGCACAACCTAAAGTCACCAGAATGGCTTTGTACAGTATGTGCGTGCGTGCCTCTCCATGTTTATTACATGAATACATCTGCGTCGGTTCATTTATCTTGGATGAAAGCATGTTTACCAGCCTTTTCCCACTGTAAATACGGAGAATCAACCCACCAGATAAATTTTTTTTCTATTGTTATTGCAGAATGCACCTTAGCAGTAATATAATTTACATTTTTCTTGACAATTAATACATTATAGTAAAATACATGGGCTCTTGGAGCAAAAGCACTTGTTGTATGTTATTCATTTAAAAGGTGTTTCTTCTCACTGCTCTCTTTACACCTGATTTATTTTGGAACACACTCCTACACACTCTCAGCACAGACACACACAGGCACACACATTACAGACAAAAGCATCCTTTCTCTTCTGCAGTGGTTCAGGGACTTCCTTAAGGATCCTTCAGCTGGAGGACTCTTGTGCCATCAGCCTCATGACCTTCCAGTTAGGATGGTCTCTTTAATCACTGGACTTCTGGCTGATAGCTGAAAAGACCTAGTTAACATTACTACTGTCATGTAGCATGTGCTAATATGAGGGAATGTTTTAAAATAATAAAGGGAATGTACCATCTAACGATTCCCTTCTCACATAATATGGCATCCTGTACACATCTTTCTTTTTGTATTCAGTGTGAAATATACTTTTTTATGATTATCTACAAGTTTTGAATCTACATGCCTGAAGAAAATGTAATTTGAGGAAATATTTCAAATAAAAGTTTGACATCAGACCAAAAGGAGTGACTGTACTGTACTTAGTTTTTATACCATTTTGTTTGTATTTGTATTGCAGGTGATTTTACTTAAATTATTTGGCATCTAACAAGTTAGATTTCTCATTGTTGTAAATTGTATTTTGCATGTCTGGTGTATGCTAAGCATTTTTACAAGCAAGCAGCTGTCTAAATTGCAACTTGCTCTCTAATCCAGAGAGTATTAGGGCCCTTCCTGTGTACAAGGCCCTCTCCCGGTCAGGGCCCCTGTCCTGTTTAGATTTGTGAGCTTGATAAACCTCAACGGCCAACAGGTCTGTTATGAGTGGGAAACAGCAAAGCAAGGGAGGGGGGGCCACATTTTCTCATAGCCAAAGTCAACCAGGGGATAATACCTCAATCCTAATGGGGCTCAGCGCGGGCATTATCTGGCTGCCCCCCCCCCCCCACTTCCTCTTTGTCTGTGTGGAAGTTTATCCAGACCCCCCACCCCCGTGCCTCGCTCCACACCGCCGGACCCCAAACACCAACCTGTTTGGTTTGGTTTCAGGTAGATGTTCAGCCCAGCGACTGAGGGATCGTGAACACAATCGGGATATGAGATAGAGCTCTCGCTAAAGTCCCCCTCTTCCTCTCCTGTCATATCCGCGCGCTGAGAGATAAGCCTTGCTTTTGCCTTTTCCCATGATAGCACCGCACGGACGAGGCGGCAGCAGCCACTGTGGCCTTGGTCTAGTGATTACAGCCTCAATATGAGCTGACATTGTCAGGAGAGAGCCGTTTGGTGGCTGAAATTAAGTAATGATTCTTTTTGAAAGAGTGAAGGGTGGGGTGCCTTGTGAACGGTGGCACTGTGGCACACACCTCAAGAGCCAGATTGCCATTTGAAGTGATTACAAGGTCATTATACAGCGAAGAAGCTAATGACGCACATTTCAACTTGTCTATCACCAAAAAGAGAAATCATACTTGTGGTTTTCCTGAGCAACATGTTCACTCTTCTTACTAATACCGCCATCCGTGAGAGAGAAAAAAAACGACGCCTCTTCTTAATGCAATCATTTTCACATCAAGGAAAACGTGCCAAAATATTTTCCTGTGAAAGCCGGCCTTATTTGTCAAATTCTCTGCAGACTAATCTTGCAATATTGCACGATGAATATTCTTATAAAACATGGGGGTGACGGAGGGTGATGGTGGTGTGAGGGCGGGTGGGCACGCTGGTGATTTTTAATAAGGACAGTTTATCTTGTGTCGACAAAAAATAAAATGAAGACAGTTGTCAGGCTCTCCCCGTCTCGCCCTTCTCCTCGCAGGTGATGGAATATGCACAAAGACGGCGGCTCGTGACGGCACGGCCTGTTTAGGTGAACAGATGGTGATGAGGCCTGTTGCTAGGCTGGAAGGCCTAAAGAATTTAGTTTAATTCCACATTATTTGCCTCGCTGCCACAGGTTTTCCCCTCACTTTCCAAGGGCAAGGCAACACAAAGGGAGGGTGGTGGTGGTGGTGGCAGGGGAGGGGGGACCTGGGTCAACAGTAAGGGATTGTGGGATAGAGCTGGCTCAGCTGCAGGAGATCACCTGGGTTGGAGAGGAAAAGCAGGACATGACACTGCTACTTTTGCGGTAGAAATGAGTATTCATTCACTATCTATCCAACTCAGTACTAACAATAATTTACAATGGGTAACACTGAGAAGTAATCATAAAGAAATGATTAAGGATGGACTTAGCTAGTAGTATAGTATTGTGGGATAATAGTGATCAGATATACAATAAACTAATAGTTAAACTGCATCATGTTGAGGGAGGACACTCCAGAACTGCATGCAAGCATGCACATGCATAGTGGCGATCCTAGACTCTGGGGGGGCCCAGGCAAATCCATTTCTCCTAGACAGGGCCCCACTTAGTGGCAGTACACTGTATAGTGCTTTTATGGGAGTTTTAAGGGGGTTTATAGTCAATGAGTGGGCCATCAGGGGCCCTGTTTTCCAAATAGTCTATTGGGGGCCCCTAACATTTGTCTGGTTTGCTTCTCCGGATGGTGCACCTTCATATAAATGCATTCATATATATATAGTCAACTTGCTGTGGTCATTACAGTCCTCAGCTTATGATTTTGCCAAAGTAGGTGCTGTACATGCCTTTCTTAGGGTGATCTTGGCTGCTCAGGAGTTGCTGTTGTACTTGCAAGCCACTCTGAATAACATCTGAATGCCTAAAATATAAACTCAAAAATCAAACGTTTTTATAGCCATTTTTATCACCACCAAAGAATTCATGCTCGACTCTTATCGCACAACATGGCGCAAGATTTTGTCCAAAGCAGGCCACTTCAGAGGACGTTGGAAAAGCTTCTCCCTGCTAGGTAAACAATCAGGCCTGAGAACAGACTCTTTCTCTGCTCCGTCTCCAACAATCACACCAACTCCAACCACAGAGGACTTTTCCCCCTCTTTGCCTCTTCTCCTACCTTCTCTCACTACAACAAACCCCCACCCAAAAGAAAAAAAAAACTTGCCAGCTTTCAGCACACACTACGACCCTATCTCTCTGTATACAGGACCCTGTCGGCCCGTTTCCTCTGTCAAACACCCCCAGCCTCCCCTCCTTTTTTTTCTTTTTGTTTGCTTTACTGTAATCATTTCGCTGGCCCAGAAACGTGTGGGTGTGCTGGCAGCCGTACAAAAACGAGAGGCAGAAAGAAAGAGAAGTTACATGGGAACTGAGTTAAGGTTGAATATTTATTAGAAGAAGCCATCTGGCGTCGCAATGTCTGTACAAAGAGGGCTTGCTCTCTTCTTGTAATAGTCCTCCTCCTTCTCCTTCCCTGACTTTATCTCTCTCTCATTTTCTCTCCCATTTTCTCCATTTCCCCCCGTGTCCCAGAGAAAATATTTTGCTCCAACCACATGCTCGCCGAGCCTTTCACATAATCACAGCATTATACCATTAGACCCACTAATCAAAGGAAAGAGCACAGAGATATTTTACCCTAAATGGTTTACTTTGCTGCTCGGGGGGGTTCAGCGATTGTGACATGCAGTCATAGCACACCTCATGTTTGTTGTAGCCACTTCACAGAACAAACTAGAAGTTTCCTAAATCAGATCCCCCCCACACACATATTCACATAAAAGGCAGATTTGATGTTTTCTAATCAGCAGACCACAAGGATACTTGACAGACAATGAAATGAGTTTGAATGAGCTAAAATGAACTAAACTTCAAGGACATTTTCACCTGAGACAAATAACATATTTTTGGGAGATGCAGAGCAGCTAAAGTATGAAGACAGCAAAGTGGAAAGAAAGCTTAACATTGATTTGATTGGTGTTTTAGAGACTTACTGAATCACAAAGATACATGATAGTAATGTGTTGTGTCCCCTGTGCATTTTAATTTAAACACGCACACACATCTGTATTCCCTCATATCCACGTTCCAGAGCATGTGTTTTCATATGAGAGTGTATGCATGTGCGCGCGCTCTTTTTACAGTATGTGCATGATTGATTGCATATGTGTGCTTGCATGTCTAAACACAAACATGCATTATCTCTGCGTGTGCACGCGGACTTCCTGGTTGGAGATGCAGTAGTCCAGAGGGAACATGAGGACGGAGCAGCCGCATTTCACACAACAAATCCCTCGGGAATGTTGGGAGTTCCCGCAAGAATGAAAACCTCCTCACAGGGAATTCTCCCTGGAAATACATCAGCATGCAATGATACTTATTCCTCTAAAAGCATATGTGTGCTGCTTTCTGTGCAGCTCAGCAGGCATTTGCTCAAAAGGTTTAGGGATAAAACAATAATATTCAGGAATCTAAAACACACATACTACTGGGGGAGTATGAAACAGGGTGTCAGAAATGCTACTTTAAAACTTCTTACAACCTTCAGTTTTTACTAAAACTACATTTACAGCCACTATCAGTAGAATCTAAAACATAATGGAAAAACACTGAGTCGCTCGATTGTCACAGCCATATGTAGAAGCTATTCTGGGCTTGAAATCTTTTCTAAAAAAGAAATAAAGTTGGCAAAACAGACTTTGTCTAAACAAACACAGACACAGTACGTAAGGGCATCTAGAAGAAAGAGACCTGTGATGACACGGCAACAAAAATTAGTCCTCGATCAACTGAATTTAAGAAGTTTTTCATGTTTTTGTAAAAGAATATGCTCAAACAGAAAGTACCAACTATTTATTTTCAAAACAGGTTTGGACCCATGTGAGAAAATAAAGGGACAAAACCATATAAGAATGTCTGCCATTTTCAGGAGGATCAAACTTTTTTTTCCCACCACACTTTGGAGTAATTTGTAATTAAATCTTAATTGAATTTCTGTTTTCTCTTGCGTAAATACTTAGGACTGTTATGACAACTGCTATTATATGTAATGCTATGATTGATATGATGCTGAATTAGATATTATTGACTAAAGCATCTACATTCAGATGAAATGTTTTCAAGACAGTGAAATTCATTCATTGTGGTGCTTGAAGAATGTATTTATCTGAATTCCAAGGTCAATAAATTGGGCATCTAATCAACACCAGTGTGTTATTAGTGCCTTCAAAGCATCAATAAAGTGTGATTCATAGATCCCGCAGCAGTTTCCCCAAATTGTTGGCCTGACAGTTCAATACAGTGTTGAGAAAGAGTTTGTTGCACCACCACAAACAAATGAGTGTTATCCCCTAATTTCATTTGGCAATTAATCCTCCACTTGGAAAACATGTAAAGTCTTTATTGCCAAATTTGGTCTCAAGCGCCACTCGATTTGCTCTGGTTTCTGTCTCGACTTGGTTCTGATTTTACTGAATTTGGCCTTAAAGACTTGTGTGGGACCGCCTCCCACTATAATAATAAAGGAATGATGGTGAGCTAAAAAACAGAGGAAGATGATTTTCTTTTAGCAAAAACCAAACAATTTTCTAAATATGATATTTACCAGAAGAACCATGTGTTTATGTTCTGTTCATGTCTTCTTATTGGCAGCAGATGAACCAAATCCCACAGCATACTGTGCCCGTACATGCAATATATCTTCTAAAGTCTGGAAAAAAGGCCAACACAGAGTAAACTGGATTAATTTTAGAATTTACTGCATTAATTGAAAGGATTTTTTTACATTATGAAAGCTATTACTGAGAGCAATATAGTTGCATTAGAATCTAATAAACAAGTTGCGGATGTTTATGGAATGTCTTCCAGTTTACAGGTACAAACCATGCATCCTAATTATGGCAAAATAAAGCAAAATTTAATTTCCAACTCCATTCAGGAATATGAATGTGCAATTTTATGAGGGAAAAAAGGTGCCAAAGAGGTAAGTACCTTGCCAGCCCCATGAAAAATGGCACCAATTAAAGCTTAACTTGCTTGTTTTCTCATAACATACATGTTTTCATAACTCTGAAATCAAATAATTGCTCCTCTTTATATCGTGCACAATAAAACTGAAAATATGGCGGCTGGAGGATGCTCCTGAATATTTTAGTGGGATTTCTGAGGTACTCTGGGGGGGGCGGGGGGAGCAGAAAATGTGGCAGAGTGAGATGCATATTCGAGGTTCCTTCAAGAAATCCGAGAGGAAAACTGCCTCGTTTATCTTTTCAGGCTTGGAAAGTGCACGATTTCATTTTTGTGATTATATGCCAAAAGCAGCACACTGGTCCCTCACAGATTATATGAAAACAGTGTGTTTATTTCTGAAAAAGAAGTGTTTGTTTTGCCTGAAGCTGTGTAACTTCTTACTGCCGTCTCTCCGTCCTGCAGGTTTCCATGGGGCTGCAGGCTGTATCCAATCAGCTGCATTTTTTAAGCAACACCAAGTCAATTTAATTTAATTTATAGGTTATTGTAATTATCGCTGCACTGAAGTACAATTGGTGGTTTATTACTTCAGTAGCTGTTTATATTACTCCATTCCCCCAACACACACACACACACACACACACACACACTGGGCTGATGTTAATCAATTTGGAGAACTGCCCGGATTGTTTACACTGTCATCGCCACCCATCACTTTACTGCACTGTCACGGGAATTTGAATATGTCCAAGGGGAGGCGTTTTCCAATACACACACACACACATTCATTGACACACACATGCACACAAACCCATAGACGCTCAGACTTCTGGGATGATCACATCACACAGGACTGAAAGTAACGCCCTCCACTTAAAACTAGATTTCCTAAATCATTATCTTTCAAGATGAGATCAGTAATACTTGCATACAGCGTACATATTACTGGATAATGTCTACATCTTTATTGTTAACTGAAACAAAGACTCACTTGATTTGGAATTAAACTGCCAAAAGAAACACCAAGAAGTCTACTCTATTCTTCATCTGGATGTTTTTAAACTCAAGGACAGCGCAAAGTGGGGAATTCTCAAGTGACCTTTTCATTTATGATGAAAAAACAACCATTTCTAATGAACATTAGTGTTTCTGCTTTTAATTACCCTTTGTGTTTTTTTAGGCTTTGAACTATGTGAGGAAATATTCCTTTTTGACCTCATAACCTGGATGACCCCCATATTTTTTGTCCTCTGATTGGACAAAGAATCCAGCATCTGTGTGTACATATGGCACTTGTGTGATGCCAGTTTATATACCTAGAGAAGGTTATTTGGACCAAAGTGCTGTACGGAACTTAACAAACCGTAAACTCCAGTGCACGCCAGAATTTCACTTTTATGCAATAACTAAAACAAGTTATTGTGCAGAGAGGTAGTAATTGTCTTATTGGTGGCGCAGCGAGACACTGACCACATTTATATGCACACAAAAGCAGCTCTAATGCGATCCAGCCGGTAATGAAATGAAGACCCTTGTAAACTCTGCATTGTTGGTGTTGTAATTGTTGTTCTCTCTATTTTGTTTCTATTTTCACTTTCCTTTGCATTAAATCTCAAATCTCTTCATTTTTAAAAGTCTCTCTCATTAGCCACACGTGCTTGTCAGTCACCTGTAAATCACTTTAAACAACATTAACCTGCATTGAAGGTGTGATAAAAACCAAGTTGATTGACTGACTGACTGAAGTTCCTGTTAGGTGAAGATAATTGCAGTAACTTATATGAAATTCTCACATTTTTCTGGGATTAACAAGGTGCAGTCGCACTCTGCACACCTAAAACATCGCTTTAAGTGAGATCAATCTGCATGATGTATAAGTGTTTCTGTTTAAATATCCACACGTCAAAAGATTCATTAGAGAAGAGATCACTTTACGGAATCACATTATGGCTTAATTGTGCCATTTTATTGCGTTGAACTTGGAAAATTGCTCTCTGTATCACAGCGATGTCAGTCTAAAAAAAATCTAGGTTGAGTTCTTGTGTCTGTGGCTGAGGCCCGGAGGTTAAGTAACTCTAGCCTTATATGTCTTCTTCGACTAAATTGAAGACAGAGCTCAAAGGAGTGTGGATTAATTGCAAATAAAGAGGTTATTCTCCAAAGAAATAGGCCACAATTCCCTCTTCATCTGCTCAAAGAGGAATCTAAAAAATAAAAGACGTCTGTAAAAGGTCGACACACTGCGGGTTACAGGTGCCATACAGCAGGTGCTTACAGTCATTTCTTCCATTTAGCAAGTCATGACCTCAAGATTCTTTTTTAGGTCACAGATGCTTCAAATGTCATAAACAAAAATCTGTTTGCATTGAAAATCTATAGACTTCAGTGAGTTAAATGCCACAGCCAACAAGAAAGTCATGTTATCAAAGAAATCTCTTCGTATGCTGTCAACTAAAGCAGATCAATTTGAGGTTTGACAAAGGAGGCATTAGAGGAACATTGCTCTAATGTGAGACGGGCATCAAAGTCTTGTTTATTTTAGGTGAAACAGTGAGTGAGGCCAAAATAATTGGGCAGTTTGTGGCTCCTGCGGTCACGCAACGCACGTCGCTTTGTCCAGTGAATTTCTGAAATGGCTGTAAATGTCTGCATGGTGACACGTCTCACCGCTTGCAGCACGAGCACTCACAGAGAAGCTGTTAGGAGGAAATGGGTCAAGATCAAAGTTGCTCATCTCCTAAGTTTGTGAAGCGGATCAAAAAGACGAGGGGTGAAAAGGGAGCGAAATTCTTTCATTTTACGTTTTACATTTCCGGCAGTTAGCTGACACTCTCTATCCAGATACCCAGAAAGCAACACGGAAATAAGATCAGCTCCATTACAAGTGAATGTTACATTAAAAGTAACTGGAAGTGGCAGGAGGAGAAATAAGACACAAAAGCTGCAGAGAGTTAGAAGGGATTTTGTTTCACTGCGTGAATTACAGGCAGATTAGAAGCCAATTGGAACAAAGAAACTTCCTTAAAATGTAATCTTGAAACAAACATGAGAGAATTTCATTATATTTATCATCACATAATTCAGTAAGAGCGGTTAAAATGGGCCCATGATGCATTCAATCATCTAATAAAAAACACCTCAATGAAAACTTTACTGACTTTTGATGCCTAAGAGAATAATAGCAAGTAGGGGGAAACAGCAGTGTAAACAGAGAGATTGTCTCTGATTGTGTCTGTGATGTTAGACGGGCAGTGGGAAGGCCAACTAAGTCTAATTTTTGCAGCATGAAAGGCCTTCAGCCAGTCTGGGTTACACTTTACGGTTCGACCTCTTCATGCGACCACAGGGAAAATATGAGCTCATAATGAAAAGTGCACAATAAAGACGCAATCTGTCATTTCAGCTAGCTTATCACTAAAGCTTTTTGTCTGGCTGACGCCGACGCTTCAGCCAAAACCGTGGAAAAATTGCTTTAATGACAAGATTTTGCCTCCCCAAATAAGAAACAAATAAAAAGAAAAAGCAAAGACAAAAATCTTTTTGAACCCCACAATGGGAGTGGGTGTGAGTCGTGTCACTTCTATCTCAGCTTTTGATGATCTTTGGCGCCGTGCTATTCTTTTCTTCTCCTTCCTTTCAAGTTGTTTGGTCTGCTTTTACAGAAGTGTGCTGCTGTTAACACAAATTCTGCCCCAGCTGTAAATTATTCATTTCATCCGTGGCAGGGCCGTGTCCTCACTACTCTGAAATGTACGTCATTTGATCACTGGCGTGGGCCCTCATTCAGTTTGGCCGTGCCAGAGCGGAGATCCACCCTCCCTAATTACCAACGTAATTGTTCAGGCATCTCCTTACCGCTGGAAAGGCTCTCACGCTGAAACTCTGTAGCCAGAAATGAGTGCCATGTGGGGAGAGACTGTAACCGACCACAGCAGAGAATTTGAGGTGGCGCCTTGACGCCTGGAGCCCGCCGCTGTGCCCCCAGGCTGCCAGAACGACCACGATTCAAGTGTTAGATTTTGTTAGATTTAAGAGTGCTCTGCTTCTAAGCCTCTCCTCCTCCTCTACTCTCTGATCCTGGCACTGATTTATATCTAGGAAATGTTGATGACAACTTTCTGATGTATAACAGGATGAATAAATGCTGTGGGAACCAAATATTGTTTTGGTCTTCTTTTGTGGAGCTGCATATGGGAAGATTGTTTTTGTGTCTCAGCAGGGACATTGCTCTCTTTTCTTCTCTATTGGCTGTGCCAATATTGCCTTTTTAATCAAAATCAAATATCTGCCAGTGAACGATGTTCACCGCTGATATCATGGAGGTAATTAAGTGATTTTACTCAACTAACGTCATCACTGTGAGTCTGTAAAATCTGAAGTGAATCCTGCCTCACCCTGATTTAAAGAGTTCCTAAACCATAAAAGAAGTTCATTAGTCGCATAATGGTCGAGAGGATTTTCCGCCCTGGAAAGTGTTACATTTTGGGAAGACATTTGTGAATTGTGTGGAATGTTTTTTGAATGAAAATGGAACTCAAAGACACTAAGTACTGGTACAAAAACATAAATCTAAAATCTAAATCTTCTCTGCAGTTTCCTGGCAGATTTAAATCAGGTTACATAACCAATGTTACTCATTTACATTATAAATTGGTTTTTATTTAAAGGGTAAGCCTGGTCATTTTCTATACTTTTATTACTTTCAACAATTCCCATGAGAAGACCAAAGCCAGCACTAGTATTGCCAGTACTGTATACATCCACAGCCTGACATAGCCATAGAGCTCCATCTAGGTCCAGAAACTATTAAAAACACTTACGTGAGCACCAGCGTTGCCCTGGCACACACACACACACACACACACACACACACACACACAGAGTTGTTTTAACTAAATCCCACAGACACAATCCTGCTGCTGTAAATACTCACTAGAACAATGTATAAGATGTAATATTGCGCGTCAGAAAATAGTCCCCTACAAATGCATTTTCTAAGAACTAACTATTAACTAAGCCTTACTTCTCACATTGTTGGTTTTGGTCTTTTTATAGGATTGGTTGACAATGACACAAATATAGAATATTGGAAGCCTTACCCTTAATGTATTAAACCGAAATAAAATAAATTATATTTATTGGTAGTAATGATACAATAATTCAGATTTTACACAAGAAGTGCTTACCAAAAACTCAAATGTGTTAGTAAAAACAATTTTATTTAAAAGAGGTATCGTGGGCCACCAAAGCCAAAACCAAGCACCTGTAGTAATTCCTGCATGTTGACACCGCAGCCGGACATAACAAGCCAAACGATGGCATAGGATCAAATTAGGTCACAGTAACCTCACATGGAGGAGGACGTGGATGTCACCAGTTTCCTGAGCAGGCAGAGGGAGGCTAAGCTAATTCAGCTGGTCTTTAATGTTCAAGAACATCCACTGTGATCTGATACACAGCCCAAACACACTTCATCAAACCCTAAAGTAAAACATGAAATGTTGACGAAACAAAGGTGTGAAAGTTCTTGCAAAAAGATTATGGCTTTGTCTTTTTTTTTTTGGTCTGCTGCTCTTTCTCTTCCCTAGGATTGTCCATTATCTCAGTGTTGTTGTCTGTATCTAAATGCAGTGTTGAGATTTGGACTTTCCAGCTTCAACTACCATTCCCCTCCACTCAGATCTTATTTGTTTCGCAGTTGCTGTACATTGGCCACAGTTAATTGCAGCTGCCTTCGTTCAGAAATCATCCCAAATGCTGCTTTGTATCAAAACCAACCCAAAAAACTGTGAGTGAAAATGTCCATTCTTTCACCTAATCTTATCTGCAGCATAAGCCAACATCCCCCGCTGTCTGATACCATGATTTGGAGAAGAAGAATTAAAATTTTCACTTAGAAAAAGATTTGTCTTAGGGCAAATATGGTGCGGTGCCAAAACGAAGATGAGGCAGGAATCATGAGTTAGGAGGCGCATATCTCTGGGCCGAGATCAGGAGCACACTAAATATAGGCCACATCCAGTTGAATTTATTGCAATATAATGAGAAAAGGATGTTCCTCTAAAGTGGATGTGAGGCGTTCATTTATTATGAGGAAGTTTTGTGTCCTCTCACTTTTCTCATGTGAAAGTTGGAGAAACTGCCCTAGCAGAGCAACTCTCATCCTGAAAGCACTATTCAGTATTCAGGGTTTCAAGAGTCCTCAACGAGGAAGATGATCTTTTGTGATATGGATTCGTCAAATTGACCATCTCCTTTTCCTCATAATTTCAGCAAGCACCTTTTAGATTCACACTCGTGTTTTCCTAGATGCCTGCTCTGGTAAGAAAGATTTCCCAAACATGTCCGGAATTATTTCACACCGCATCTTTCGCAAGTGTGTGCCCTCCCCATCCCCCTAAACTCCCCTCTACTTCACGGTGTGGCATGCAACATTAACCATTAACATGTCACTTTGTGGACGAGGCTCCGTCTCTGAGAAGGGGAGTGAATAACCTTTAAGGACCAGGCGATGACTCCGATAATGAAATCCGCTTTCTTAGCGAGCGTGTCAAGGCTGTCAACAGATTTTACAATCTGTTGCTCAAAGGAGGAAGGCGAAAAAAATAAAGGGGGTGTCCTTCATATCGAGAGGTGTAAGGTGGATACTGCACCTCGACACTCTATTAATTCAATTTGGACATATTCAAGCAGAAAATGAAATTATTAGCAGGTTTGTAGAAGAGAAGAAGGCAGTGTTGCAATGTTTGTCACAATTTGGGAATGAAAAGTGTCAAAACAGAATCAGCTGATGGAAATGATGTGACACTTTGCTGGTGATGCAGGAATGGTTAAAAAACTGGGGTGAGGATAATGCTTTCTTTGATTAAAAAAATTGAATAAAGTTATAACTAGTGTTGCTGTATGCAACTACAGTGTGAAATCATGAAAAAAGTGATGCTACATTCTGCATTTTTAGTTTAAAAATGCACTACTTGGCAGAAACAGTGTCAAAAACGGATATTTTCCATGCAGGCTTATACAGACATGACAACACTGAATAAAACAAAACATCTATTCTAGATGTTGGTTATTCTACCCAGAGCACCATACACTGACCCCAAAAAGGTCGACCAACCTGGGTGCAAAAGGTGGGTCAGAAAGAAAGAAAGCCTTCCTTCCGAGGCTTTATGCTCCAAAACAACGCAACTTGGCATAAGTTGTTGGAAACAAACCACATCTGTTTGCCTTTTACTTCTTCTAATCTTTTTTTATCCTTCATGTCACTTTTTATGACAAAGCTTCTCAGTCTTTTTGTAAATCTGTCACATAGTGAGGAAATTCTGTGTGGGCCACATTCAGATTAAACTACACTCCTGAACAATTGGGTGCAAGCAGCCACGATCCATTTTCATTTCAACACCGTTTACAACCCCCTCCCCGACACGTTGCCCCCACAGAGCGTCGCTCAACGCGTAAAAGTAGCGTCCTTGCTCACTTGAAGGCCTGCTCTTCAGAGGAGCACATTCAGTCAGTGTGCGCCAGGGAAATATTTGCTTTGAATCATCAGAGGACATGATTTCATTTAAAGAGCTCTTTGATGGAGGGGCGCACTCCTTCCTCGTCTGTGATGTGGCTCAGCTGAGAGCGAAATCATTCAGAGCACTGAAGGAGTGATACCAGTGTTTTTGTGCGTGTGTGTGTGTGTGCAGGCCCAGGAGAAACGCAGATAAAGCAGGGTTGCTAGCTCATGTAGATCTCTGTGACAATGTGTGCATGCTCTTGCATTTGTTTTGAGTGCAAACAGCATGTGCATGCATTTGTTTTTTGTGCCCGTAAACTACATTTGCACATTTGTTTGTGCATTTGTTCTTTTAGTTGGACTTGTGGTTGCACTGTGTTTTGGTTTGAGTTGCTGATACTCAATTTTGGATTCAGGTCCAAGTTGGTAAAATACACAAATCAACCAAAAATCATACCTGAATCAAATCTTACAAATTTGCCATTTAATGTTACCTACTCTTTCCTTTCTTTTTGTCAAAGAGCAATGCACAAAAATGTGCAAAACAGTCAACCAATCAGCTTGCTTAATGCACTGGTCTGCCACAACATCACAACCTCTGCAAGCTTCGGCGACCTATACATACAAACATCCTTTTCTGTGAAGGTTGGCATGTTTGCGTGTATCATTGCAGAAGCACAACTTCAACTTATATCCATCAAAACTCCAAATCAATCAAAATACCAAAGTCAAATTTCAGAATCAATATGCCAAATGAATCACAACTCCGGAATCAAAACTTGAAGTCAATCAAAACTCCACTGCACTGATTTAAATTCAACCTTCTCGAAACATCATACAACTGGAATGATTAACATGAACCTTTAAAGATATATTAACAATTTGTGTTAAACAAGTAAAAGTACCCTAACCCTAAGAGCTTTAAAAGGTGCCATGTCTCTAAACTAAACTCTAAAGCTAAACCTAAGTATATTGGACAGGGGATTCGAAAGGATTTGATCGTACATTCAGATTCAGAAAATCTGATCAAACTGCAAACTGTATGCACTATAAATGCATTTGCAGGCTTCTATACCTGTATCAATCTTATTTTTTGTGAACTAGACATTGTGTTCCCATTTACTCCACATGCTTTCATGTGTCTGTGTGTGAGGTTTGTGTTTGTCTCTTGTGCCTTCGATGGATTTGTTGCACGTTGGCTGTTAGCAGAGTCGACAGCCCCACTGATCTCCCATCAAACCGAGCAGCGCTGCAGGTACGGTGTGTAAAGGCTTTGCTTTGAGACTACCTGTCATCACACATCAGGAGATTATGGCGCTTTGCTCTCTCACTCTGCTTCTCTCATTCTCAGTGCGCTAAACACACAGCTTCTACTACACCATCTGTAAAACGTTACATCAACGAGGTACATATCTCAACACGGAGTCAGAGATAATCTTTGGCATTTCAAACACAGAGGCACAATCGCGTCATCGTGCAGCAGGCCTCTCCGCTGAGTCGGCCACCGTGTACTCCAACGCTGAGATAATGCCAGATGCTGGTGCCATATGGGAAGCTAAATTTATCATCTGTTTTTTAAGAGTAGCAGCATCTTCGTTTTTTGATTTCCAATTGTACTGTCACATCATCAATTTAGGCCTTTGACACGTGAGACGATAAAGGTGGTGATTATGTTTATCGAATCTCAAATTAAACGAGGTCTAACATAGTTATTATGAATGATTTGTGAAATGTGTTACTTTTATTTAAGTTTTAAAATATTTGAGCCCATATAATATGTCATGTTATTGGTGATTTTTGGAAAATATTGTAGAGACAATTCACACCAGAACACAGTATTTTGCATTTTTTTCTTTAATCCTTGCATTTTTATGAGTATTTTTCCTATCTATGACTAAAGGCAAAACAGGAATGAAGCCATTATTGTAAGCAGCGTGTTAATATATTTAGACCCAGAGTAGAATAAAACGCAAATGATCATTCCTACAATAATCCTCAGTGACCCGTGAGGGCAGCGCATCTTCCCCCTGGGCAAGTCTTAATGCGCTCTGGTGTCTCTTTGCTCGGTGCATCGAGGTGACGTCTGCAACTACATAAATCTGATTTAGAGGGTTTGCACACTGAATAAGCAAATACATGAGCACAGCATCACCTCGCATCAGGATGAGGATGATGAGGAGGAAGGTGGTTCCTACCAGAAACAATCAAAGAAAGTGGCCATAGAAAAAATGTAGATCTGCTTTCTTTTGGATTTGTAGAAAACAGCAACACATTTGGAGATATAGAGGGTATATTTTCATGGATTCATAAGAGAATTCAGAGAAATCAAAAGACAATTATGGTGGTGTAGTATTGTAAAACTGTCTAATCCTGGTTCTAGCCATTCAAGACCTTCTTCTACTGAATCCATTTAGCCATTATGCTCTGATATGAGGATTTGCAGTTCAAAAGATGTCTACTTTTTACATGTAACTGTCATTCCAACATCATCTTAATGTCTATATTTAAACAGGTAGTTAAGACCTGCTTAACAGTGACACATAGTAATTGGAAGGCTGTTAAAATAATGGTTTTGTTTGTGAAAAAGTTTAACTTTGAAACTATTTTGAGCTCAGTTTTATACTACATTTATATACATGGTCTGACCTGCCGATCACACATTTTGGTGCTCACTACGACAGGAAAAAAAAACAAGATATTGTTTATTGGGGATAACTTTCCACCAAAATCTAGAAGGCAACAAAGTGTAATCTGTTATGTTTGCCCCAAATTTCAGACAAGTAGATGCACTTGACAATGAGAGCAAAATGACGCTGGTTGTGTCGTGTTACTGTTGTTGAAACACTTGAACCTGACATCATCACAGCCTTGAATTTCAGTGATTAGGTGCAGTTATGTGACCAGATCACTCCTCCATGACGTCCAGACACGACTCTAAATGATGACGCTGATGAGTTCCTACAACCTCTCTCTGCTGCTTTTGCTTGTTGCAGGCAGTACTGATGTTATTGCTCGAACGCGGCTGCATCCCTCCTGCACAAGGCTCTGCTCTTTTAATCATCTTGTCCACTTGCTGTATGCGCTCAGCTTTGTTGTGAATATCCGATTGCCATGTATGTGTTTTAACAGGATTTCACCCTTATGGGATGACGCAGACTTGAATTAAATTAAACACGACTGGGTGCCAGGAACAGGACGGAGTTAGGCAAAAGGGAGAACATGTAAAAAGGCCAGACGGGTTTTTATTTGGAGATGGTGACTGGGTCAGACAATTGGTGCTAGTTAGAGAAGTGAGCGAATCTGAAATGAGATTATTTTGCATAATGGCAGCAGTGGTGGAAGTGGCTCAAAGTTGTAGAGACAGGCTTGTGACTGGAAGGTCAGCAGTTTGAAATGAAATCCCTTCTGAGAAAAATATTACAAAGCTGTTGTTTCAAGGCACTTTGCACAACTGGAGCTACTCAGTAGCACAAGGGTTGTGGTGAACAGGTCAGTGGTAAAAATGCTGTAAACATAGTATGAATGTGAGGTAGGGTGTTGCTCATAAAAAACATGCGTTGAAAAAAAGTGTGGAAATAGAAATTCCACATTGATAATAGACTGGACTGGAGGAAGCACACTGATGCCCTCTACAAGAAAGGCCAAAGCCGTCTCCTTTTCTAAGGAGGCTGAGGTCCTTTAACATCTGCAGGACGATGCTCAGGATGTTTTATGAGTCTGTAGTGGCCAGTGCTCTCCTCTACGAGGTGGTGTGCTGGGGCAGTGGTCTGAGGGTGGAGGACACCAACAGACTGAACAGACTGATCAGCAGGGCTAGTGACATAGTGGGGGTAAAACTGGACTCTCTGGCGGTGGTATTGGAGAGGAGTACGGTGTCCAAGTTAAGGGTCATCTTGGACAAGGAGTACCACCCGCTTTATAACATATCCATGGGACACAGGAGTACTTTCAACAATAGGATGATCCTTTCTTAAATGCACTTCTGAGCGCAACAGGAAATCCTTCCTGCCTGTGGCCATCAAACTATACAACTCCTCACTCTGACAGACAGAGAGGGGGTGGAGGAGGAGGAGGAGGAGGAGGAGATCACTGGACTCTAATTTTAAACAACAGTGCAATAACTCGATCAAAGTCTCTTTTGCAACAACTTAGGGTGTAATAACGTTTATATATTTTTTTGGTATATATCCTTAGTTTTATATTCTTTTTATTTCTCTTTCATTTATTTATCTACTGTTTATTTTTCTTGTTCTCAATATTGAGCAGTGCAACTGTACAAAAAGCAATTTCTCTTCAGGGATCAATAAAGTATTGTGATTCTGATTCTTTAAATAATGCTTTGTACATCAGCTATTGGGGTTGGATTATTAGAGAGTGAGCAAGTCATTAGTGAAGGGTTGTGGATTTCTAACTTCAGAAGCAATCAGGTCTGTAGTTATTTCTGTTAATTGGTTAAGGATAAAGGGATTTTCCACTACAGTAATCATTGATTAATACTTAATAGATCAGTAATGAGCTATTCATGACAATAACTGGGGTTGGATCATTAGAAAGTGAGTGAGTCATTTAAGGTACACATATTTGTATTAAGCCTTCAGGTCTGCAGTTATAAGTGTCTGTTATTAATAAAGGGTATTTTCACTGCATAACCATTTATTAATACTTTATAGATCATTAAAAAGTCATTAATAAGAACAACATCTGGGTTGGCTTGCTAGCTAGTGAGCATGCCATTTGAGTGAGTTCTTCACTTTAAATAAAACCATCAGGTCTATAGTGTTAATTGGTTATACATAATATGTTCTTCCACTACAATACTCCAGCAAGCAGCAAGGCTGCAGTTGTATATATTAATAAGATGAAAACAAATGGACTTTGGTGCAGATGCTCTGCAGCACGTCAGCAGGAGGTACATGGAGAACTGCCCATTGGAGGTGTCTTCCTGTTTTATGGAAGAACTGGCTGAAATAACAAATTAAGATGTGCAGGTCTCACAATATGAAAGTACCTGACTAAATGTGCTTTTGTTTCTTTCTCAAACAAACACACGACAACACAGGAAAACGTGAATTGATGTCGTGCTTTTAAAAGAACATTGTTGGGCTGTAATAATTTCTGGCCACCTACTGAGCTGAAAATGTCAAGAATGAGCAACCTGATAGTGATGCATAAATCCCAGGTGGCGGCGGCGGCAGCGGCAGCATTACGGTGTCATTTTCGACAAAATGCAGATCTCCTCGAGGCATGACCTTGTTGTCATTGTGCTGGGAAATAATGGATGTGAAAGTGTAGTAATGGCTGAACCTTACAAGCCATTGTTTGTGTATGTGTTGTTTGCATATCTCACAAAAATAAATACATAGGAGCATGTTTGGAGCCGTGAAGGATTGTGGGAGTGTGCACGTTCCAAAAAAACAAACGAATACCTGGGAAGCAGTATGCTGTCTCTGAGGATTGTGTGTGTGTGCGTATGTGTGAGCATATGTGTGCTTTGATTGTGTGTGTGTGTGTGTGAGAGATGACAGAGCAGCGGTCCCTCGGGGAAGACAGACACCAATAGCCATCACTGCCGAGGAATCCTGGGGGACAGCGAGCTTTCACTGGCACTGTCCATGCCATCATCTCTCTCTCTGACAATCTGGCTGGAGACACACACACGTAACACACACACACTTCATAAACCTGTCTCCCTCTCTGCCACCTTTCCTCCTTCTGTCTCTCCCAAGTAAAATCTTGCAACAGTCTTTCCGCATCACACTCACTCATTTCCAATTACCAGGCAGGTAGCTGCCGTTCCAAGACAATAGCTCACCAAACTTGATTACCTGTTCCCATGGAGCCAGTGGGACAACAGATGAAGTCTGAGGTATTGAACGTTGCGAGCATCAGCTCATGTTGCTTAGGGACTGCTTCATTTATCAAGACGGGCACACGCAAGTTTGTCTGGAGAAAATGTTTAATAACATGCAGTTTGAATCATTTCCATTCAAAGTTATTATTGTCAGCATTTCTGGTTAATATACAGTACATGAGAGACCCAGAGAAGAAATAATAACATAAACTAGATTAAGAAGGTTTGTGAGCATGCGTTGTGCCTCTTCGGCGGGTGGCGTGCTGCAGAATTTTTTTATTTTCTGGTTCAAATGAACAAAAGGACACATTTGCAGAGAAAACTGAGCACTGCGCTGGTTTGTGCCTAAGCAGCATGTACGGCAGTTGAATTCTTCACACATCAGCTCACCGTTTGTCATCTTCTGAAATTAGTTGAAATAGCACACGATTGCTTGTTTTTCCTTGTGGGAAAGCATGTTTATTTTATTTTCCAGTTGATCACTTTTGTTCACGTCTCTGAACAGTCCAACAGTGTTAAACTGAAGCAAGAACACAGGCTGTGTAACGTGTTTGATTTTGGGGAGGTTCACCTTCATCGTAAGAAGTGGCCACCGTGATCCTGCTGTGCCACCAGAAAATCCCAATTTAGAGCATCTCAGCCGTACATTTGAGTCTTGCAAAGGACTACACAAAGTTTAGTGCCCTTTCGAAGTTGCAAACATATTCATGTATAGATTAAATGTAACCCAATGTCAGTAGCCATGTGGCTGAAAGAAAGTGTTTCTATAGCAACCTTCAGCGCTATGATAGATTGCAAAACCCAACCCATGTGCCAACACACACAGATACACACTGTCCTGCACAAACTTGCGCGCACACTCACACACACACACACACACACACACACACACACACACACACCTTTTTTCATTTCTTCGCAGACAAACACTCGTCCACACACACACACACACTTCAGACTCAGCAGGAAGACCAGACTGTATTTGATGACCTGGTGCACTTCTGTTCATCTATCTATGAAGTAAAGAAACAGCTTTTAGGTAGAGACACAAACAACAACAGCAGAGTCTCCCACTATAGGGAGATGTGGGGTATATCCGGAAGGATAGTCAGTGGGTGGAGAGTGAGATAGACAGAAGGTGTGTTCTCTTTCTCCTCATTTAACAACAGTATACTATGAGCCAACAGCTGAGGTTTGGACAGAAGCAAAAAACACCATCTGCATCTGAGAAACACGTGTTTTTCCATCCTTCTCCCTGATATTAATCCTCTCACTGATAAGGACACCAGAGAACCTTAGTTATGACCAATAAACACAGATTGTAGATTATTATGATAAAAAGACACTTTTGCGGTCGGACTCAGGCCTGCTACTGATCCGCTTCATTAATATTGATGCCAGTGATTCCACACAGGTTCTCTGGGAGCAAGAGCTCAAGGATATTCAGCTTTTACCTTCCCTATCAAGTCAAGTGCACTTTGCATGCATGTCAAATCATACACACATGCACACATACACACACACAAATACAAGATATAGATGCAAGCAAAAATAACAACACAAACACCCTTATCTTACAAATATTGCACAAATCCCATAATTACAATGCTCATCACAGTTCCTCTGTGTTCCTCCCTGTTAATCATATGAATTATAATTGCTTCATGAATATTTTGAGGAGAAATAGAGCCCATTCTAACCTGAGGTGAAGTCTGCCTCTATTTCAAGGCAAATTGACCTGAACCCCCCCCCCCACCCGCTTCCTGTTCTCTCTCAACTTTGAGAACAATAAACTCAATTGCAGCAAACTTGATCAACTTGAGAAATGATAAATGAATATTGACAAATAACACGTATTGTATATGTAATATACAGTTTGCACATTGTGTGTGTGTGTGTGTGTGTGTGTGTATACATATAAATACATCTATATGTATACGTGTATATATATCCATGCAACAGCAGGGTGGAAGATGCTAGCAGGCAGGGCGCACATGGAACACCATAACCAAGTGGCATAGTGTACAGGAACATCTGTGCTGAGTATGGCCTGGAAGTCCCAAGGTCAAAATGGGACACACATTTCCAAAGGAGGTTGAGAATGACCATGCTAACATCTTGTGGGACTTGCAGATACAGAGTGACACACTAGAAATGGTGAACCAAGCGGACATAATAGTGGTGGACAAACAGCAGAAGAGCGGCTCCAGCAGGTTCCATGAACAAAATCCAAGATCTCTGTCCAGAATATATGCACACATACACATTATGTGTTGTACATATGCAACATACTCTGTGTTTAGATATGTGTGTGTGTGTGTGTGTGTGTGTGTGTGTGTGTATTTAACACATACAGTATACATAAATGGAGTTCAGTACTTAAACCACATATTCATATAGATATTTTAGTCTTATATATATTCATATATAATGGTATTACAATGTATATCTACGTGTATATAACATTTCTACTGGGACGACATATCACATCAACATGTACGACTTTCTATGCTGCTAACTCTGTTGAATGAGCTTTTGATTAATATATTCATGCTCTGCCTTAAGTCTGACAAGAGTGTAAGGAGTTCATAATAGCATCCTTGGTTGGATATTTGTTTTGTTTCTTTGCATGAGGCCGTGCTGAAGCAACAGCTTGCACCTCTCATTACACATTTTCAAACCTTGGACGGATTTACTTGATACTAAACTGAACAGCAGGAGCTGAAGACACATAATGCTGTGTCTGAAGGACATGGTAGGTAAACATAAATCACACTCTCCTGATTATCCTAAGTAACATCTTCTAGATGAAGGGAATACATGTACATTAATGGGGCACTGCAGATCCCTCCCTTCTATGCATGGAGGGGGTGGACCTGCAGGAGGACTTTGAGCATTCAACACACCTGCTCATACTCAGTCAGCCATGCAGCTCTTAAATAATGTTGAGTTCTTTCATCCCTCCCATCATTCCTCTCCATCCTGCTGCCTTCTTTACTTTCTCATAAAGACCAGCTTCTCATTAGTCTTTACAGGCCTCAGGAGAACTGCTGGTAACTCTGCTTTTCAAAAGCACACTTAACTCTTTTGTCTCTGTTGTCATAAACTGCACTAAACTATTTCTTCATTGCACTACAATGAAACCGATGTCATTGTCGCTCCTCTTATCATTTGAAGACTTTTGCTTTGATAGTGTGTGCCATGGTCCTGCCTATATCCTGCACTGCACTGACAGACCACCACCAAATGCCAGAAGGCACACAGCCTGACAGCTACTCTCACTAGCTTTGCACCTCAGCTTGTGTGAAGCAGCAGAGAACCCAATGTGGGAGGTTAAAAGCAAGCATCTTTGTACCTGTTTTTGTACTCAGAAGCAAACCATCTGTAATCACATATATATATTGATGCAAATTCTTATAATGTGTTGACTGTGTACACACACGTATGCAAGAGCAGTAAAATAACATTTAAAAAAATGCGAAAAGAATGTTCGGGTGCATTGTTTTTTTTATAAACCATCACAAAAGCCAAAAAAACTAAATTACTATATTAATGCTCCTTTTTACAAATATCTTTCACCACACACTTTTTAACGACTTTGTGAGGCAATAAAAATATGCAGTCAACCCAGACTGTTAGAAATCTCTAGTTATTTACTTGCAGTGTGACAAGTGCTATGTAATAATCACAAATAACATTGTTTTG
Source organism: Nannoperca obscura (assembly GCA_036024295.1). NCBI lineage: Eukaryota > Metazoa > Chordata > Actinopteri > Centrarchiformes > Percichthyidae > Nannoperca > Nannoperca obscura. The sequence goes on along the minus strand of JAVQJL010043383.1, from coordinate 40,218 downwards.
CCTGGGACTAAAATCACAGCATTATGCCGATGAAAATAACATTACCCGACACAGAGTAAAACTAATCCCAGAGGACAAGGCTTTCGACACACCAAGCAGGCAGGCACATTGCTTTCCATATGGCTGTGGAGTGGGATGATGCACATGCAGGCAGGAGTCAAACTCCAGGCTTTGCAGGTCACAGTGTCACAGGCTCCGGGGAAATAGATCATATTCCGACCTGTATTTATTCAGGTTTTCACAAATGCACTTTTCAACAATGCCTTCTTTCACATTTATGCTGTTCTGCCCTGTTACTGCCAAGTCACCAAGTGAGTGGAGGTCAGGTAGAGTATGTTGATAAAGAGCACTTTGGCTGTAGTTTTTGTGGAAGGGAACATCTATAATTCTTTGTGGGATTTAAACTGGCACTGATTTTAGCCCTTGAAGAGTCACTGTAGAGGTTAGAGAGTTATTTTTCAACAGTAATTAGTCCCGATGTTCACCAGAGTGCAGAATGGCCTCTAAGAGGCTTTAAGTGACCAGACCAATGGCTTTGCTTGTTGTTGCCCATTTACCACCAACCATAAATTCTGAGCCATTGCTTTTCATTAATTTTCATTCCATTTCATTATTCAATGAAACCTTGTGTGTGCACAATTTTTTTGCAAGGTAATGCAATTCGTTTTCAAATCAATTGGCACTCAAAGAGGGATTTTTAAAAATGGAATTATACCATTGATATTTTAACATAACAACACAAAATTGGAAACATTTAATTTTTCTAACACCCCTCTCAAGGGTGGGGCTAATATAAAGCAGTAATTACCAGTACTAATAATCAGTGATCTGTCATAATCCCCCCAAAGATTAGCTCTATTTGTTTTTGGATTACTTTGAAGTAAAACTAAATATAGAGTGCTCATTTTGCTGTGGGTGCTGGAAATAGCAACTCAATTATACTAAATCCAACAGACAGGCTTTTGTCAATCTATCTCTCAAAAGTTCAAAATGTGATGCAACTGGTTTGACTGACTCTGAATCTAAAAAATGGACATAACTGAGATGACAGAGCTATTTATGAATTAGGCTTTGGGTCCCAGGACCAGAGTTGTATAGTGTTTCTTCTGTTGATGAGGTTGATGAGGAGCTGAGAATAACTAATAAATGAGATGTATTGATTCCTGTGGATGGATTGTGTGGGAAATTAATATTTTAAGGAACAGTCTAAGCCTGAGTAGAAAAGGTAATGTAATTTCCCAGCAGACAGATTTTGTTGAACAGCAATTTCACCCCAAACATTGGGCTCCATCTGTAAATACCTTTAGGAACACTAGCCATGCATATAGTTAGTTAGTTAGTTATTAATAGTATTTTTGGGGAAGGTTTTGAGGTGAGCAAATCTGAAACCCTTAGAACATTTTGTGTGTCGTATTCATTAACTTCTTTTCCTGAAAAGGTATAAACCTTTGCTACTTCTGACTTTCTTTAAAAGACCATACCAGTGTTGTTGCGACTATTGACCCAGTATTTATTAGTGATTCAGCTTTTTCTTTTAATGTCTTTTTAATTCTTTACATGCAGCCATTGGTTTTCATTTATTTCAGACAGTGCTTTACTGAGAGAGTTTCTATATTTTTTTCTTCTGTAGGAATATTTGCACGAAATGCAGGGTGCAAAATAGATTTTCCAAAATGGTTATAAATGTGTGATGGCAAACAATTTCAGTCAAAAGAATGTTATTAGAGTGATCCTTCTTTTATTCTATATATGTATCTTATATGGCAACAGGATGCATTACATCACCTTACCTTTTTCCACCTGTACACAAGCTCTACCAACAACAAGTGGAACAACACTGTAGAAATGATCTTCTGCACAAGCCTTTTGTAGAGCTCCTGGTATTACTAAGAATTTCACTTGCTGACCTTATAATACAGCATATTTGGCCATGACTGTAATTGTTTGTTCTGTTCAACAACAGCAACTCTCTGTTTAATGTGTTTATCAGTTCGTGTCCCCGCTCAGGCAAACTTTTCTTCTCAGTAAATCCATCAGTAAAACCCCTTGTCTAAACTTTTCTCTATCTCTCTCGTCTCATTTGTTCTTTAGCGGCTCAGACTCGGTCCCAAGTCTCTGATAGTCTGTCTCCCAGAATATTTCTCATTGTTATTTCTTCAGCAGTACCAGTGGCTCGCTGACTGCCTGCAGTGTGAATTTTTTTTTTTTTACAGAGTGAGCAAAAGTAAGCTTTTGGGGCCATTATGCTGATCCTTAGTTTATAATTGGCTGAACATTTCTACCATCTAAACAGTTTGGTGTTTGATGATTTGCACCATTATTAGTTTGTTTCAAAGATGTAATAGAAAAACAGTCTAACCAGGCAAATTGGTCCTTGATTCGGGCCTTGCTCTAGTCCAGATCCCCATCACTGTTTTAAATCATGACAAATGAGCTTTGTGAGGGGAACCTGGTTGAAGCTGGATGCATGGACCCAGACAAACACACACACACACACACACACACAAACACACTCCTCCACCCCCTCTGCATCTGGCGCAGTTAGCTGTTCACAGTGAAGAAGCTAGAGGGAGCTGTGAGTGTTTAATATCCACAGTCAGACTTACTCTCTCTCTCTCTTTCACAACATATAAACATAGACACACAAACATGCACAGGCATACGAACACACACAGCCACACGCGGATACAAACATGCACAGGTGAGTTATTAATATCTCATGAGCGGCTCACAGATTGGAATCAACCCAGGCTGCTCTGACATGTAAAATGCAGCGTATGTAGTCAGCTGTTGGGACACAACAGAACTAAAAGGAAGCTTTTAAGTTCACCCTTCAGTGGCATCAAACCAATGGATTGAGACATTATACCCACAGCCCAAAGCAGGGGAGTGGGTTCCTCACTCAGGAGTGCATGTATTAAGACTGTACGCATGCAGCGCCCTTTCCTGTGGTAGCGATGGAAAACCCTCAGCGATCTTGTTTCCAAGGGTGACTGACAGTATGGCTTAGTTCAGAAGTAACATATTCTGATTCCATGCTCGTGGAATTTCAGTCTTAAGACAAATCAATTCAAGGCAGAGTAAATTTACATTGCATTATCCAACGCTCACAGAGACATATCTCAGACCATCTTATTTGGTCTAACCAAACAGAAAAGCTCTGTTTGGTCGGGTTTTATTGGTTTCATTGTTATCTCTTTAGGAAGGTTACAGCGTGTGACAGACAAACCTAAAATGCAGATCCCTTCAGTAGGATTTCCATAGGTACAGTGGTTATTCAGTGTCCTGAAACAGATGAATCCACTTCTTTCCATTCCCAGCCATGACACAATGTTGTGAACCTCTTTGGGAGGTAATCGCTCTCCAAGGAACTAACAGAGGTTCCTCATATCCAGATAAAAATAAAGACTGTACCAAACGGCCACAGGCTTTGGCCATTGTCCTAATGGTAGGCTACACGCCTACTCACCAACTGTCATTGCTGATTGAAACCACTCAATGTTCCTGGTAATCTCCTTCCCCACAATGTGAAAAGGGACGGGAGACCATCCATTTGTAAAATGATACAAAATGACTTTTTTCTTTCCTGCCAAACAAGTGGTTCCCTGCAAAGTACTGCATGTACCTGCAAACAAATACTTTACCTCAACTACTACCTTTTCCTAAATCATCATTTCTGTGTCAACTATCACACATTGTCATTGTCTTCTCATGTCTCAGTCTGGGTTTTATTTGCATCCTTTCACTATTGTGTCTGTCTGTGTCGCACAGCTTATGTAACCACCAGAGTGAGATTTTCCAAAACCTAATTTCACTATCCTTTCATTAGAGGATAATAGAACATTCAGCCTGTTGGATCACTACATTCAAAATATCAAAACTCATTGAGAGAAAGGCATGGATTGCTATTCTGCCATAAGAATAACAAGGTAACACATATCATCTCAATGACACAATCAGCAAGAAGAGTGGTGAGTGAGCAAGTGAGTGGTGTTAAACATTGAATTTGGATAGCAAAATGTAAGTGTTCATTCTTTCTGGATTTTAATAATAGGCTTTATTTCATCACTGTTGAATGGTTGTAACTTAAGTTGTGGGGACTTTATAACTTCCTATCTCATCTACATGGAGAAAGCTGCTGTTCTCCAGGAATACAATCTCAAGTGACATTACTTTAATAAACATACTAAAAATGCTGGAGTTATTTAATGCCACTGTAACTGAAACCCCTGGGGGAGAACAACCTGAGTAATGGGGGCTATGGCTATGTTGGCTGAACGATAAACGTTCCTTGGTTTGAACCTAGTATTTCTGGTCTTATTTGCGTAGTAAATACAATAGTATGTGTACCCACTATGTGAGACAGACTTACATTTTCATGCATGTGTGGGCAGGTGTTGATTTAGAAATTGGAAAGAATCATCAGGTCAGGCTTTTGGCAGGTTGATAAAAGTGAAGTCAGAGGTGACCAGCTACCACAGCCTACAGCTTATTGATCACTCAGACTGGACTGGCACCGGACGAATCCGCGAGCTCATGTTTTATTTACTCTAGCAGATGTGTCTGGTCACCCTTCCATTCAGACAGATTTCCAGATGACCAGACTCGAGTTGAGCTGATCACAACAGTTTATCTAATTTGGTGCAGGTTTGATACGATGACTGTACAGTGGACCACCATATTAAGAAACAACCAAGATGGCTGCCACTGATGTGGAACGTTCTTAATCCACTATGGCGTCAGTATGAAACGAACTTCTCTATAAAGAAGAACAAACAACCACACTTAAAGCTTTTGTTGATAATAAATATAATAATAAAGTGTTTGCCGAACTTCCGACAGCATTCGTCCAGCACTATGTCTCATGTTTCGTTGCTCTGATTGGTTGTAGGTGAATCCAACTGCGTCTTTGGTCTGCTGAGAGGTTCCAGACTAATCCGCATTTGCAAATTGATCTGGTTATGTCGGGCTACAGTCACACAGCATGTACGTAAATATTACTGCACCTGAAATTCCATACCCGTGTAAGATGGTTAATACTGTATGATGCAAGGCTATATTTAATTTAGAATATTACAGACGTTTCCTTAATTTAAACAAAGCAACAGCATTAGAGCCTGTTAAGTTTATGTCTATGTCTTTATATCTCATGACGAAGACTAATGCATGATGTAGTAAAATGTCACACACCTTGCAATTGAAATAACTTTGACTTTCAGTCCATTGAATTGGGTTTCCACTGGTACAGCATATGTCCAGGGCATTGAAATGACTCCCACATCTGTGCTCTTACTGTTCCCAACCATGACCACTGCAAATACTGGAAGCAGTTTTAACCTGTTTGTAAAGCAGGCCTCATTGCTCTCACAGAGGCTCAGACATGATCTGCTACTCTAGCCTGCAGATGACTGACCCAGTACACACATAACATATTTTAGTGTGTGAAATTCTATGCAAATATAACATGGATAATACTACCAGTGTACTAAAGATTTTGGCAAAGTCTCTTTTTTCACAGCAGGAATTTAGGATCTTGGTTCAAGCCGTGCAGGGGACAATGACTGCTAAGGGCCAGAGATCGTTCATCACCCCTAGATACTTCAGTGACCCTCTTCTTAAAATGTTCACGCTCTTTGAAAATGAACAAAGATAAGTTGCACCATGTACCAAAAGAGCAAAATACGTATTGCTGTTTGGGCTTAAAGGGGCCAAAGGCAGTTCGCTATTGAAGCACCATCAGACAGCGGACCATAGTTAGAGCAGGGAGAGCTATTTGTTTCAGCTGTCCACACGGCTCACAGCCATTCATCATACAGAAAAGACTGTGCAACTATCAACGCACTTTCAATAATACAGAGGACTGGATTGCCACAACATCCCCGCAGGTGGCAGACTTTTATGTGTGTCAAAGAGGAGCAACACTGTGCAGCAGCAATACTTTACACACGTGCAGGCATAGGCACACTTTTCTGACAGGCACACAAAGGCCGATCACCTTGGTGTTGACCTTTCCTCCTCCGCCTCCATTCTCCGGCTCCATTTCCCTCAGTCCTGACGGTTCATGGGGTCAGAACAATTGAACAAGCTGGAAGGTACATGTTGTGCCGCTATTTAACAGTGACGTCAAGTCATGGACCAAGGTAATAGAAAAACTTGAGAGCTGCTAACAGCCAATAATATAACGTTAGTGCCCTGCTGAGGGCTACAAAGGCAAACCCAGAAATCCATTTCAGCACTGACGTGCCTTGTTTGGTATGACACAAAATCTGTGTTTTCTCTCCAGCGTAACCTGGGCTTGTCCTTTCTTTCCCAGACTAATTTCAAAGCCTTTGAGGCAACACGAGAGAGGAAATTGTTATGGAGTAAATAAGTCACGTCGCATCAGCGGTGCAGTAATGTGTTTCTAATGACCATCTAAAATGAGAAATCCTCTTGTATTAAGCAGAGGTAATTAATAATAGAAAAAAACAAAATGACAATGAGCAGCAAAACAATATGGGGTGTGCTCGACTAACGAGCCTGCAATATGGATTTATGCTGATATATTCGTATGACAGAGGCTCCAAGTTGCATTTTATGTGTTTTTGTCACCAAAACATGTCATTAAAAATTATACTTTTTCCTGTTAAGAAGTTTTTTTTTGTTTACTTTTCCTGACAATCGCAACTTGATCAAGTTCCATAGATGTATACATAACATCAACACTGTCAATGGATGAAGGAGAATGAAAGTTAAACTGGGTCGATCATATTGTATCTGAAGCAATAGAATATTTTTCAAAATTGTTACCTGGTTATTGAACTACACCTTTTGCTGCAAATATGTCTTCGATGTGATCAAACCCAAGGGCGGTCGGGGGTGGGGGGTGCAGCTAGATTTGTGAGGACTGCTGAAATGTACAAGGCACTCGAGCTTTCATCATGATCTAAGGGTCAAATGTACCCAAATGAGGTTTGGCTGACTTTGGTCTGATCTGAAATCTTTGTACCTTTATATATGTTGAGGCCAGTATTATATAAATGCTTATGAGGATGCCAATATGTTCCTTTGTTTGTCTGCACTGAATGATTTCTTTGGCCTTTTAGATTAACAGTTTTACAGTCATGTTGGCTTTGATGTTGGCTTGGCTTACATCCCTACTGTATTGTATGCACTGCTGTGCTTTCATGCTCTGCCTCTGCCTGCTCCTTATTTCAAACCATTTGGCCCCAACATGCACACACATCTTGCATTAAGTCCATGAAACACACAGGTAGGCTACAATATCATTTGATTACAATTATAATTAGGTGAGTGAAATTGGTGGTGCGAAATTGGTGGCTTGACAAAAACTCAGCAGAAAATAATAGTGTATAAATAGTAGTATATAATATAAAACTATAGCATTAACTTCTCAGCTAGGCTAAAATCACCTCAACTCATGTTTTGAAGTGGGATAAAATAATAATCAAGGGAATAGGGAAATCTATATTTGGATTAAAGTCTCCTGAGGTTATTGTTTTATGTATTATAGAAAAGCTGGGAGCAGTTTTCTTAGTTTTGAACTGTACTGAAAATGAACATAAAAAAGACGGATAGCAGAAAATAAACATGTGCGTCTGCCACATAAGTGTGAGCCCTTGGAGATTTTCAGGCCCAGTGTTATCATGACAGTCTCATCATGGAGAGAAAGTGCGTGTGTTATGATGCCGTGTGGCCAACATCATGGCTATACATGTCTTCACCACATACAGTACATCTGCCTGAGGCCTCCCATGTCAGCTGGTGCTGCTGTATGTGTTTGACAGCTGACATCGGCGGTTTGAGTCACTGACAGCTTGTGTCATCGCTGATGTCACCACACACACACATCACTAACTCTGTTGCAAACTTAGTCCTTGACAGCAGTCTTAAAGACATTTTAACCAATTATCTGCCTTTTTCATCCTCTTCAGCTCCACCTTATTAGACAATATTACAGTTCACACATAATAATAATCCTAATTAAAGCCTTCAGTTGATTGCCACAGGAGTAACTGGAGTATAGGTGCCCCTGATGAATGGCACCTTGTAGTGATGTGTCGATCGTGAGCGTATCATTCACTGAACTACTCTTTTGATATGAACTAGTAGTAACGAGTCATCTCAGAGAGTAATCTGTTCTCTTTGCAGGCTGCGCCTTGTGCAACAATAATAATGCATGAGTTTTGTTTTTCTCACGTGACAGCTACACAGGCTCAGTATTGGACAGAAATGACTAGTTCACCCCTCGACTGGGTCTTCAAGCCGTTCATTTTACATGTGACAGTCTACAAAGGCTCAGTATTGGATAGAAATGAGTCATCATTGTCCCTTCATAGAGCTACTCTGCTAGTATGGGTAGAAGTGTCTTCTTGCTGTATTGTATTATGGACAGGCTGTTATTGGGGCAATAGGTATTCAACTTCTTTAAGGCGGTTCATTCTATACGTCTGCTGTTCTATTGTTGGAGTTAATAAATCTTGGTTCTCACACCAAAACATGATGTTTAACATGTTTTTATATCGTTGAAACAATTGAATGTATACTTTAAAACTTTATGCCAGAAATGTAGATATGTATAATAAGTGTCTTTTGGTGGATTTTTCCTTTAATACCCTGAAATCAGAGCACCACAGAGCTATTCATAATTTTCCTCATTAAATTTATGGAAAGTGCTTACTGAATACCAGAGCTTATAACTTCATTCATTAGTTATCATTGACAAGCGAGAAAGGCTTCCATCCAGGGTTTAGATTACACTTTATGTGAGCCTTCAAAGGGCTAATTTCACATCACAAAAGAAATCCACTTTGATCAAGCCAAAAAATCAGACTCCGACATGGAGTGGACGTCTGCATCAATGTCAAAATAACAAATTTGGAGACCGTAAGATGAGTTGGCGAGCAGATCAGTGTGAATGCAAACACTGTGTCAGACTGATTAGAATCAAGCCATTAAAGAATCAGGCCTCTTTAAACGTAGAAAAAACATTTATCTGCCAGAGTAGTGTTTTCTTTTTAACAGTTTTTCTCTTTTAACAGCTCTACTACTTCAAACGAATTCACTATATTGTAGGGTTTCCCATTTACTAACAATAGATGACGCACACGCAGTGGGGGTGCAGAAACCTCTTTTATATTTGGCCATTTTCACCATTTAGGAATAACCCTGGTTGAAACCAATACAATACAGTTTAGAGGTGAATTCATATGTGGCATTCCTCACATTCTCAAAACTCGTTACTACACACCACTTAGCAATCTTTCTCGGCATTCGCTAGCTAACATGATTTTCAGACAGATTAGTCATTGTTCATGTCTACTCTCATTCCATTTGGAGCTTTCAAAACACTATTCTCAGACATGCCATATGTAACGTTTGTATGTTTGAACCATTTGTCCATTTAGTAATGATGTTCAAATTGTGTTTGTGCTTTAATAGTGCATTTTCTCGTACACAGGTCCCTTAAGTTTAAATAAAAGATTAACTTACATTGCACATCGACATAAGTTTAACAGGAAATTACATTTTTTAGCTATAAGGTGCTCTAAGTAGAACAGATAACCATTGCAAAACAAATACGACCACACAATTAGATAGCCTGCCGGCTAGTTCAGGCAGACAACTGGGGATGAACTGCTTCACTCACACAGTGGACACACTTGACACCTCAAAAAAAGGGGGCCTTTTTGTAAGCAGTCAATACTCTACCCACTCTGGGAACACCTGCTGCTGTTCAGGTAGTATTTTGAGTTTTTTAAGCTATCTCGCCTGCCAGCAGTTTGAAAATGTTGCATCAGGACGGTTTTGTGGAGGAATATTCATTGTTTGTGCTTCCCTTCACAAAGGTAAATATTGAATATTGTGAATTGTGTCCAAGCTTTTGTGTACGTGACATGGCTGCCAACACTGATTTGGTGTCTGTATGTTTTTTTCGTGCTTGACTTTCTAGCTGTCATCTGTATACAGTATTTCTTTTAAGGGTATTCGTTGTTCAATTGGTTCAAATAGTTGTAGTGGCTGAGTTTATTTTTCTTCTTGGTGGTTGTATTTTATGCTGCTGATTTAGTAATGGTGAAATAATGTCCACACATTTTCTTACCATTTAAATTAAGCTAAACATTATAAATACTTTACACAAAGCAATGAGCTTATGTGACTACTCTTTCATTCTCACTTTTACGCTCAAACACGTACTGAAGGTCACCATGGCTACAAATACTTGACAATACGGATGCAATGTTGATGATTAATGCCTGTTTTGCGACTTTTGTCTTGCTTTGGTGGCTTTCTGGACTGTGCTATGATGCTTTTACACTGTCTATTTCTGTGGCAGTGAAATATGAATACTCACATTTGAGTTTTATTATTGGCTAAATTGGTTTCCCAACATATTTCCCCCACGGTAGCTGCCATTGTTTTGTTGTCGCCTACTGCTCTAGAGGCTACAATATATTGGCTGCAAGAAATGTAAATATCAGTGTAATCTTGCACACATCACATATCCTGTAATCTTGCCTTCATGGAGACTTGAAGTGGCTTTTCACACAAACCACGTAGGTCGTCATGTTCACGTTTTCTCCTCACACTTCATATTCAGCTAAGCATTAAAAAAATGATGCTTGTCTGCTGGATGCCTATTTCTGCTGCTGTTGTTGTTTACGTGCAGTATGTGTAATGGTTATAAGATGTATTGGTTTCTGATCTTTGATGATTGTTGGTTATCTTTTGCTAGTTATGGTTGTGATTGGTTTCTAGTAAAGATACATATTGTGTATTGATTTCAAAGATGCAAACATGACTGCAATCTTGCACGCAGCCCATTCACATAATTATTTCTCTGTAATACTGGAAACTCGTTGACAGGTTGTCATGTTTACCTTTTCCCTACACACCTGCTTTACCGTTTTATGCTTGTCTTGTGCTTCTCTGCTGGCTGCTGCTGCTTCTGTCATCCATTTGCAGTATGTGCAATGGTATTTATTTGGCATTGTTAGGTTTGCTGTCTGACATGCATTATGATGCTTTAATGCTGCTGATTTACGTCATTGTGAAATGTGAATACTCGTGTTTGAGACACCAGCAACATATTTGCCTGGTTGTTGCCATGACTGTAGTCTTCCATGCATTCCATTTAAATAATATGCCTGTAATATTGGCTTCATGGGGAAACTCAACATGGCTTTTGTCACACACAAGGTAGGTTGTCATGTTCATTTTCTCCATACACTTAATATTCACACAGCCAACATTTTGAAATTGTTGCGTTAAGACGGCTTACTGGAGGAGCCATTTGTGATATCAGCTGTCGGCCTTAAAGTCTGCTTCAAGCCGGGAGCTTGAGTTTTCAGTGTGTGACTTCCGCAGCATCTCTTCCCAAAGACATGACTTTGGTATCAGGGCTCTGTTTACTGCTGCTGCTAACATGCATATCATAAGTTGATGTCTTTGCTTTGTTCATTTACTGTTTGTGTATTTGACAGTATGGCAGCTGACACAGCTTTGTTGTTGCCTGTTTTCTGCTTGTTTGGGTATTTTTCTCTTGGTGTTGTTTGACTTACAATGATGTATGTAGTGTACATGTTTTTTTTTTTGTTGCAGGGGTGTGTGTGTGTGTGTCTGTGTGTGTCTGTGTGTGATATCTGCAGCTTGGAACTGCAGCAACTATTCCCAGAGAGGTTACTTGGGTATCAGCACTCTGCTTCACCAAGGTAAGTGCCCATTTTCTGCTTTTGCTAATGTGCATAATAAGTTGATGTCTTGGCTTTGCTCAGTTTGTGTGCTTAGCAATATGACTGACAACACTGCTTTGCATGCTGTTATGCTTTGTTTTGTGCTTGTTTGCTGGGTGCTAATTTCTGCTGCTGTCACATTTGTAAAGAAGGTGTTGTGGTTTGTTGTGGCTCCTCTTATTTTTCTTTTGGTTGTTGTTTGAATTGTTTTGTTTGTTGTTGGACTTGCATTCCGATGCTTTTATGGCATGTGTGTGTGTGTGTGTGTATATGTGTGTAGTGCTGAAGTATGAATACTCATGTTTGAGTGTTACATATTTCCACTGTAGCTGATGGTGGTATAGTCTTGTCTATCGGCTCACTGGTTGCCTATTGGACTCTAGTAGAGAGTAATATTGTATATTTATATTAGATAAACATGACTATTCTTGCACGCTGATGATTCACATAATTACCTCCCTGTAAAATTGGTTTAATAGAAACTCAGAATGGCTTTTGTCACAGACAAGATACGTTGTCAAATTCCCATTTTCTCCACACACTTCATATTCAGCAAAACATTAAAGAAATATTTAATTCAGAGCAAAGGCTTTATGTGACAGCTTGTTGTACTTCTTTCTTTGCATGTTTTGCATCTCCCTCTATCTATTTATCTACCAATTCTGCACTGATGCAAGATATGTAGTGGGCCTTTGATGATGGCTACCATTTTTGCACTATTGTACTGCAAGGCTTTTCTGGTTGTTAATGTTGTGTAGGAATTCATTTCTCGTCTTTAAGTCTTTCAGATGAACCCATGGCTGGAAGTAGCATGATAACGAGCAAGTGGCCATTGTGTCCTGAGGCGCTACAGGGGTGACATTGAGTAGATTCTGTGGAGCTCCGAGGCGATACGGACTTACAACCTCAGTGATGTGTCCAAGCAAGGGGAAAGCAGAAGAAATCCTCTTTCTCCTTTTTCCTAACACGGGACTGAGCTGGCAGTAGTACAAGGCTAGGATAAATGGAAGTACATCAGAGTGGAGGGAGGAGATTATCCTGGTTTGGGATTTTGAATTGGGACTTTGAGGAAATGCTGAAGGTGGGAGTACAGAAGAAGTTCTTACCTAAGCTACTGCAGGCTGGTAGAGAGCAGTCGGCTGAAAGATGAGAGAAAGCCTGAGATACAGAAAGTTCCGATCCGTTTCTCTCTAGTCTGTGCAGATAAAAATGGACAAAGGCTGTGTGTGTGTGTCTGTGAAGGTTAATATGTGTGTTAAAAAGTCTAAGATATTGGGGCAGCTTTTTGCAGTTATTTTTAAACTTGTACAATAAAGTGCTATAACTACAAAGTATGAATACTTATGTGGTAATAAAAGCAATTATTTGTACACAATTAGACATTTTGTTGGTTCCATTAGTTAGAATTCCCATGCTGATACATGCAATTAGAAGCACGTCAACAAACAGTTTAGTGTGTGTGCATTTTGGAATATTTCATAGACCAATTAAGCTTTCTGTGGTTTGGGTAAGCAGAGTTCTCCAGGGCACGTCGGTACAGCAAGAGCATGTATACCTCATGCTCTAACCTCGTGACATTGCTGCTGGTGCAGTGGAGATTAGCAAATGGCAAGCATAGTGTTGATAAAAAAAAAGGCGTAGCTCTCTGCAGCATTGTGTCGAGCGCTAAAACAGAGTCCTCTGTTACGTTAGCAGCCTCTTAAAGAAAGTGTATCATTAAATTTTCACAACTCTTCAGCTTTTGTCTTTGCCGAGACACATCCATTCAAGTTATTGTCATTTGAAATAACAAAATAGACGGCGGAGCGGGATTTCGTCAATGCTTTTGTTTTCTGTTAGTGAGTTATTGCTCTAACAGCAAATATACGAAAAAGAAAAAAATGTCAGGTGGGTGAGAAAAAAAATGAAAAAGAATGACTTCTTCTTGGTGCACTGTTTAAGTAAAAATCTGTGCTTGACAGTTAGATGAAGCTTGTTAATCCAGCACACACAAAAAGTTGATATTTATAAGAGCACGGATCAGTGCCACACACCTAAATTAGCCTGAGCTAGTTGATCTGGGCCTTTTTATATCACACAAAACTCAAACAATAATACAGTGACAATATGTAAAACTGTGCATGCAATGTGCCATAATTAAAATGTTCTACTGAGATGATTATGGAAATTGTTTGTGAAAAGACACCCACACTTTAGTCCACTTTGTTTACAATTCCCTCATTATCAGTTTTGCACACAAGTACTGTCAAATATGTTAAATGTTTTAGTTGCACACACATCAATGGATCACTTAACAGCTAAGGATGGACAGTCCAAACTGTAGTTCATTTGAATATAACAAGTTTAGCTTCATGTAAGTACACCTTCATGTAATCTGCTGAACTCCACCAATGTTTATTTATTCATTTGTTCATTCAGAATGTTAATCGGTTGTCTATGCATAATGATTTTTCTAAGGGGAACAAATGTTACAAATTATTCTATATCCAGCCAATTAGAAGTGCTTTAAATTTTAAAATGGACCAATCACAACTTGCCCCTCTCACCGCTGACCAGATTGCTAGATAGAAATTTGCAGGCAGAGACAAAAAGGCAAGGGAAGTAGAACAGAGGTGGCTTCCTAATTAGCAGAGAAAAAAAATATTTCATGGCTTACTTAAAACATTTATATGCTCTGTTTCCTGCTGTCAGTGTGGAAACAAGGACTCTTCATTATGTAACAGCCTCAAAATTAACCAGCTTCTTTTCCTTTTAATTCTTTGGAGTCCATAGAAGCAAATCAAATAAACATGGGTGCTTTTACTGTAACTTTGAGGAAAAAACATAATGAGACTTTGAGTTAGATCTAAGTGCATCAGGTGCCTACAGTCATTAAAGAGCTGTTTCCCCTTGGTCATGAAAAACTCTCCATTAACCTAAAGTGGGGAGTAAAAGAAGTAAATGACTGCATTTGAATTGTAGATACTTTGGATAAGGCAAAAAACAAAAAAAACAAAAAATAAAACAGCTGTCATGAATTATTTATTCCGTCATGACAACATTATAATTAAATGCATTAACACAAAATAGTCCTCTTTAATTATTCAACTCCAGTGTCTTCGTGAAGGAATGTCATGTAGTTTGTTGAAAACAGGGAGGCTGCGTGCATAACTGAGCAGCAGTATTTCCATAATGGGACCTAAACTGTATTCAAAGGGGTAGAAGGTTATTAAAAAAATTACAGAAGAGAGACGGTGGCTTATGTGGAGTCTCCAAACACACAATATCTGTCGAATATCGGACTTAATTTTGCTACCGAAAACCTCAAACCGAAATAACTGAAACAGCGACTCAGAGTTGAAGGCCAAAGGCTACTGTGTCTGCTTTTGTAACGTGATAACTGCATTTTTCGGAATAACCTTCAGTTATCCAAATCAGGTTCTTACTTGTGGAGATGTTCATGTAGACAGACAGACACTCAGTTAGTGGTTGTCTTTTTCACTTTTACTCATCCTGGGAATTATGCAGGGTGGTATTTCCAGGGCTGAAACATTTTAGATGCTAAGTGATAACTCGATTGACATTACTGCACCCACATTAAAGATGTTCCATATCAGACCCAGAAAGACGAATAGCTCTCTCGCCAGGATGGCAGCATTCATTGAATCTCATCCCCTTCGCCGAAGATTTTGGTTTAAATTAATGGACAATAAAATCAATTACCTAGATCAGAACATTCAATCAATGGCTTAATTGCAGGTAATTTAATGCCTCAGCTGGAATTGATTCTATTTATTATGCAGCTGTGAATTAATCAAATGTAAGTGGTGTGAAGGAAGAAGCCACATCAGACGTGTTTGGGGTGAAAATAGCGAAGTTTTCTCCGCAGCACACGAGCCAATAAGCTTGGAGAGGATCTGTTTAACTTCACCAACAACTCACTTGGGGCTTCCAACCAAACCTTAGAATCTCCCTGTTTGCTGTAAATCCATTCAGATCGCATCTGAAGCCTCCTCTTACATTAGTCGGAGATGATCTTAGGGATGAATGTAAAATAGCTTTTTTAACATTATTTAGTAGATACAAAAGCTAATGTTGAATGTCATGGACTATTGTTTAGGTAAGCCCTTTTGAGCACAATAAATTGTTATATTTTTATATTTAGCAATGTGATTTTCTGTCACACTTCTTTCCTTTTTTGATATTCAAAGTATTTCCTTTCTATCCATGGCAATCTGAGACAACAGCAAGCATTGCAAAGTGCAACTTGTCTGTTCTCTCATACTGAAGGAGTAGCTGCGCCCGGTCTAATAATCGAGCTTGCGCTGCCAACTAGTGATGACAACCTGCTTTTTCCTCAGGCCTGTACAGCAGTGATGTAATGATATACGTGTACCACACTACATCACAGCTATGGTTTGAGTGTGATCAGCGATTCAAGAGACTTTCTTTATATATTTTCAACCCAAAGAACCCTGTGCAGCCATGTTTTCCTCCTCCAAAATGTGGTGTCTCTTTTATGAATTGTTTGAATTACTTAAATTGTTCTAGTAACATGCAGATGTGTCTGTCCTATTATTGAGAAACTACCAACTCTTAACTTCACAAAAACTCTCTGTCAGTGTAAACACCCTGGTAGTATAGTGCTACATTGTGTGCTATCAATATTGCAACAAAGCCATCCACGTAGCCATCGCCACTTCTGCTGTGCTCTAACAAAGTTTGAAAGTTCAGACTCTCCGTGTTAGAGCTCTATCTCCAGGTAAGATCACAGATCCCATTGATCTCACATTCACAGAGGAGCTAATGATAAAACAGCCATGCCTATTTTGTTTCCATCTATAATGCAGCAGCGTCAGCGAGAGTGTTTGCCTGACTCTTGCAGGCTTTCAACTTAGATTGCAGAAGCTTTCACAAAATCTGTAGCCTCCAGCATCTGTCTCATTGTTAGTCTGCCTCTATTTTAAGTGTTTTATGACACCTAGCAGTTGGCAGAGATGGAGGGAGGGAGAGATATCCTGCTGCTGAATTAATGCAGAGGATGGAGGAGCACTGTTGGCTATTGTACACACAGAAAGTGAATTTAAACTGACTATAATGACACAAAGGAAACACGGTCACTATTACTATAACCACCACTTCTCTTACTCACATTTAGTAAACAGTACTTTAAACCATATGCGTTGCTGGCTGACTTTTAAGATGAGATGTACAGCATTCACTGTCCCTTTTAAAAAAGAAAAAACATGTTAAAAGTGTGATAAAAAGGCAAATAAGACCAAGAATAACGTGCAATTTAACAGCTGAAAACTGTTTTTGTTATATAAATTCTGTAACACTGGATCTACAGGCAAATATTACTGGTGTGCCGCTTTTGGACACACCACACATTCATAGTACATGTGCATTTTTTTCCAATGATAATGTGCTCTTAATACTGTTCTTGCTGAGTTGTCTTTACATTGAAGAACACCTTGAGCCACAGCCTGACAAGTGCTCTGATTACTGTATATTATGAATATTCTTGTGTTGAGTTCTGGGAATTTGCAAACTGAGGACAGGCATTATTCAAAAATATTCCGAAAGCTCTCAAAACCCCTTGGAAAATGTTGAAAATAACAATAAATCCATAAATAGACATGCAGCAGGTATTTTTAATCTAAGGAGTCCAAATGGATGAGTCACTAAACAATGGCAAAAATACTGACAAAAATTGACAAATCATCAGTTTATCAGCAAGCAGATGCGGTGTTTTCTATGTTTCCTCAGAAAAGAATTGCTGTGTTCTACTATAATCTGCAGCATACAGCAATAAAATACTCAGTTAGGGAATGATAACCATAAGGTGCAAAGTTCAGACCCTCTTTTTAGCTACTTCTGCTTTTCATGCAGTACAGAACCGTGGCAAGTAATTCAACATCTTAATATCTCCTGTGAAAGTATTGGCACAAACCCAGACCTACATGCCACAACGCATTGTAGTGTAGCAATATTGCCACAGGCACAAGTGGTAACTTTGCACTTTTTTTGTGGTGCATTTATGACAGCGAATGGCACCCCAGGAGTAATATCTCAGGTTGAAACTATGGATGCTGTCATTGTTTTGTGATTTTATGAGATGTTTACATCAGCCTGGGAGGATAGATAGCAGCATTTGAACAGCAGCAGTAGTCTTATTTTTCTATAGAATCTATGTGTTTTGAGGGCCTTATTTGGATAAAAGTGTCTTACATGTTCAGTGGAGTGTTTTTGAATTATTCATCTTGGGTCTTCAGAACTCAGTTTTTGGGAGAAAAGGATATTCTGCCAGTGATTACTAAAATCCTGAGATCACTTGAGCTCTCCGAAAAGCAGCAAAACTCACTTTGGGTTGCACTTTGAGAACTTTCCCGCTGAGTCGTCCCTCCCCTAAACACCTGTGACGCAAAACTCCTCTCAGAAGGGTAATGAAGTTGTGTGCGGCATAACAGGCTGACTGAAGTGATCTACATCTGGCTGGACAGACAACGTTCGCAACCCGCAGTGCCTCTTCTCCAAATCCGTGATGAAGGGGTTGTCTCTGTTGTCTGCAGAGACTAAGGCAGCTATCATGGCGGTGCTGTGGGTGCCAGATGGCGCAGTCTCATAGAATGCGTGGATGAGTGAGTAACGTAGGAAACTGGAGGTGTGACATGATTGAATAAAACAGACTTTGGGAAAGAAAACTACATTACATTGCTCTTCCATTGGAGCTGAGTCAGTAGCTCCTTCTACCTTTATAGTCCATGTGCTACAGTTATTACACAATGAAGCATTATATATCTTCCATAGATATAATGTGTAATATACCTAATCTGTACTTTAATCTCAACTGTATCTGTACACAGTTTATAACAAAACATGCACACTTAAATACTAGGAAGTTTACCCTTACTGTAAAGATAAATACAGTACCAGTCTTTTGACTGGTCTGGACACACTTTCCCATGCGTACATTTGAGTCTTAAGGCCCGCTAATGCCGTCATTCATAGCAGATTTAATTCATTTGAGAGAAATCACAGTGATCTATGGTGCTGACAGCAGTGAATTAAATCCGACCAATTGCAAAGTGTTTTAACAAAGTTGCGTGCTGAAGTGGTGGCAAGAGAGTCCCAAATGCTTGAAACTTTTGTTTTATTGAGTTTGAAGGTTTGTTCTTGACTTTGAAAATAGTTAGTCAAGGACAGCCTTAACTCATGGTCCACTTTCTGCAACTTTCACCGGCATCTCATGGTCTTTCACAGATATATAGGCTACTTGCATTGTACTGCGTATACAGTACAGCCTACAGATATTAATATATGTGAGAGCATCCTAGATAGAAGCATACTTATTATAATAGAGACTGGTAGCTGGTAATATAGATTTATTGACCCACAGTTCAGTAAAATACATATTTCCGTATTCCATGTGGAAACCACTACACGGCACCGCACTTCAGAAGCAATGACCATGTTCTGGGAGAAGGATGTTTAGTTTTGTACAAGTGGTCTTAAATCGACTCTACAAGTCCTTTTGATACGCACAATAATCAAATACAATACAATGTGCAGCACTCCGGATGATTTGTGCAGCCCAGAGCTAAACAATCCTCTTCTGCTTTAGAGTTTGACTTTGATAGAAAGGCCTTTTGAAGTAATGAGATGGTACAGGAGAATGCAGAAGTCACTGGAGATTTTAGTTTAAGAGTGAGTGAACCACATCATGACTTCAATGTGCTACTTTTATAAAACCACCCAGGACACTGTGCCAGAGGGGGGCACGGAGAGGTGGTGGTTGTGCATTGGGGATTGGTGGATGGGGGGGGGGTTAGTTTGAAGCATTGATGGAAAGAGCAGCAAAGACAAAAATCAATATTTGCGAGGTGAATGAAAATTCCCTCAGCTTCCAAGCCGGTTGTCTAGAGGTGTTTGGCTGCTTTTCTTCCCTGCTGTTTTCTACGCTGGGTGCCCTTTATCTCTTGCCAAAATCTCTCATTAACTGTGCTTACTCTACACTCTTTATCATACAGATTAAAAACGGAGGGAATCGTCAGGAAGTGAATCGCATGCGATTGGGAATTTGGCATCCACCACACGGTTTTGTGCCTACTTCACACTCGCTGTGACCTTTTCTATTGTACCTCATTAGTACCATTGTGCATGTGGGTATCAGTATGTGTGTGCCTGGACCATATTGATGGATTGGTGTCCCAGTCACTTCTGCTGTTACCTAGAGCTGATAAATGATGGCCAACGTCACCTCCCCCTCCCAGGATCCTTTGCTGCCTCTGGCTAGTTTCTCTGCTGTGTATTGATGTAGAAACCTAGAGACCAGTGTCGCTTGTACCCTTTAACCCCAACTTCCAATTTGCCTTCAGTGTATGGTAGCCAGTATTGAGAATTTGCTGGCTTGTGTGCAAACTACTGCATGAAGTATAACCTTCCTGAGTTCTTAGAAAATGTGCCTATTAATCGCAGTATGAATGGGAAAAATAAAATAAAAAATCTGCAGTGTTTCCAACATGTCATCTGTTTTATAGAGACCCAGCAAGACAGCGCATGCAACACATCAGTCATGACCCTCTGCTTCATTGGCAATGAGGCAATCGGTCAAGATGTCACAGTGAGCATGTGTCAACTGGTGGCAGTGATGGAGGACATGGGTATGGGCTAGTGGGGGTGCATTCTTGGTTTTGGCTGGATAAATCTTTAGTGGCAGCTCCCAGTAGCTTCTGCCAAAACACTTGGTCTCAACAACAAGCCAGTGAATGTATCAATATAGGAGCCTCCTTATTGGACGAGTCAATAGCCCCAGGCGAGGAAAAGTTCCCCACATCTCAATTTCACATTGACAAGAACGCTGCTGTGAGGATAATTGTGGATTTGTTGCTCTACACATTGAAACAGAGAGAGGAACAGAGGAGGCAAAGAGAGAGCATTGGAGTATTAAAGATGATAAAACAATCAGATAACCACTGTAAAGCAACATTTACTTCTGAATTTAATTGCCATTTTGTAATGAATGTTAAGTTACAAGTTACAAAAAAAAGCAGCGCAGCATATTTTGATAGTATTACATTCTGCCAGAGCATGTAAGTGCAGTTCCAATCTACATTATGCTATTAGCAGTTCTCATTATGTTATACTTTTCCATGCAATCCTCTCTATGTAAATTATAATAGAATACACTTAGTCCCATTCAGCCTAAATTAACTAGAATCCTGATTGGCTTTGATGTAAGTCTGTGAACTGTTAAGTGCTGTTTTTCCAATGTTTGTGAAATGTTCCTTAAATAATTCTGGTTTATTTCAAAATGCTGAGTTTTTCAAAAGAAACGCATTACAAATGTTTCAAAATGTATATTGACTTTGAAAGAAAAAGATGAAATGTTATAATGAGTTTATTCAAGGCCCTATTTAAAGAAACTGAATAATATTTAGGGGGGTCATTGGAAAAAATAGAATAAAATATTCACAAGTATGTTTTTGTTAATGTATAATCACCTGAAAATAAGAATCGTTGTGTTTTTGTTACCTTAGAATGAGCCCTTTATATTTTTACCGCATGTAGCACTACCAATTTTCTACAATAGACCCGAGCTTACAAACTTAACACTGGCTCCAAAGAAGGCCTTTTGTATTCTTTTGCAAGTTTGTGGCCTCCGTGAATCCCCTACTCGCTTGGAAGGGGAGGCTGAGTGGAGGGGTTATCAGTTGATCTCAATCTGCACCCTCACTGTTAGATACCACTAAATCCTACACACTGGTCCTTTAAAGTGAGACAATGTAACTGTCATTAGAGTGGCCACTGTGCCCACAAATGGCAACTACAGGATAACGACACAGTTGATTTCCTTTCTTTACATGAGATTCTCTTGAGTCAGTTGCTTTTAAAGACAACCAGGTTAGAAACAATCAACATGTCCTAGTGAGGCTGTTTACTTCCTGTTTTACTGTTTTCAATAAACCGCTAAAATGTTTATCTTTGACATGCAAACATAGGGTAACATTAAGTCAGCAAACTAGCAGTCAACTAGCATTGGGTTTGTGTCATACCAGACCAAGTTAGCTATAGTAGCTATAAATTCAAGGGTGTTGTTTCTTTTTAGAGAAGTTTCACTTTAAATTGTTAAATTGTTGTGTGTTCAAAATAGAGTGCCATTAGTTGTTTTTTTTGTCAGTTAGCTTTAGTACCTATGATTCATATTTTTGTGACAGGATTTATATTATTAATATGGTTAAAAAGACAAAAACATAATTCACTAATAGGAAAAAAAGCAAACAAAAAATATTTAAAATAGTTTTAAAAGTTTCCATAACTACCTCTTTATCATGTAATATTAAAAATTATTTTCCCTATCGTCAACCATACAGGCCATCATTTTTAGTAAATAACAAATAAACAATGCATCAGTTTTTCCAAGATGAGCGTGATTCGTGTGTGCCATCACCCTGCTGCCATCTGATGGGAACATAGGCACTGAGCAGGTGCAATCCACTACAGCAGTGAATCACCGGACCTCTCGCCCTGTTTGTGAAACATCACCCAATTCAAAGCACTCACCCTCTCACTCCTGCCATTTTCTCGCAGGCCCAATGAACTCGTCTTCCTGCCTCCCTCCAGCTGGTGTCTCCACCACACACCAGATGGCTCCGCTTGCCTGAAAAACATTTACCCTTTCAGTCTGAACGTGACAGATTCTTTGCCAAGCGTTCCCATCCTTACCGCCATTATGGAGGTGGCATGGTGGCTCAGTGGTTGGCACTGTCATTTTACAGCAACAAGGTTTAGTTCTTGTGTCTGTGTGGACAGTATGATGTATGCCCCATGTTTGTGTAGGTTTCCTCCCACCATAATAAGACCAGTAAGTCAGATGGATTAGAGGCAGTGATTTTTCTTCATATCTAAGTATCTCTGGCTCTCCATGTTTGCCCCGTGAAGAGCTGCTGCCCTGTCCTTGGTTCCTTGACTTCTACCCATTCTGAGAGCAATTTCATCCCTGAGTAGGGAAACGTAGCACATGCAGACACAAGGGAAAGTTTGAGTAAACTGGACTTTTGTGATGACCTACTGACACTAAACATGGAAAGCATCCCAAAACAACCCACAGATCCTCTTTTTTGTCATATAAAAAAAAGACAAACAGTAATATTAGTGCAATTATGGATGGATGCAAAAATATCTTAACCAGAAATGGCAATGATTTCTATGTTTGTTTTCTATTATTTTCTAGACCTTTAGTATCACAAAATATCAACAACATCAATAGGCAGCAATGGTGTGAACTGCATTTATTTAAGGCCATTGGTTGAATTGGATATTCAAAATGGCCTAGTATTGAGCACCCGGTCGTGTAATGAGAAAAGGTATAATGACTAAATCAATAATACACTGGAGAAGTTGAACTTGTATTGGCAGAGTATAAAATGAACTAGTTCAATCAATGAGAGAAGATAAGACAGACCTGTTTTACAACGCCTGAGAAATGAATTAGAAGCTAGTAAAGAGAGATTACAAAGCCTCTAAAGCACTGTACCAGCACTGTGATGTCAATTACCTAATCTGTGTCAGGACAATGACAAGTGATGTTCAAGTCTCCAGCTTTTAATTACACGTGGAAGCAAAATGAGTTCCAAGACGAGTTATAGTTCAGGAAATATACATCTTATTATATATTCAATAATATGATTGAACATGTTATAAAAGGTCTCTTGGGCACAGTAACTATATATCTAATCATTTGTAGCTTGAAACTGACATTTCAAATGAAGTGTTTGTGAATCTGGAGTGGCTTTATTTCAGTTCAGCAATATTAACAAAATCATGAATACAGAGGAAAATGCCTCAGCCTTTTTGTAAAGAGAAGTGATAGTGGTCCAAGCCCCACTTGACTTACTTAGGCCCGAGCCCATTCTTGGCCCAATGCTGGTGGTTTGTATTTTACGCCCAAACCCCATATGCATGTGAAAATGTAGCTGAACTTGGCTCCAGATTTGCCAATGACATGACCCATGTGGGCAATGTTCTCCTGTTGTGCACAGCTCAGCCAGTGTGGTTTCAGTGGTGATCATCTGGCTCCCAGTGATAGCATTGAGGGTCTTCTGTGAAAGCCATTATAGAATGTCAAGAATGTTTTCCTATCAGCATCACAACTCTCCAGCACTCAGGAGTAGATGGGGTAAGTGCCAATGTTTTTCTTCTTTTTGCACCCTTTTAAAAAAAGCAATACTTCTTGAACTTGATAAACCACAAGACTGAAGGATGTCTGAAGGCAACACCCAGGGATGCAGTGACAGCAGTACAAACCAGATTGACCAAAAAAGGCCATAATTCTGTACTTTGTGCCATACTGCTGTCTACCCTGCTTTGCAATCCCCAAGAGAGATCGAGAGGAGGCATGGAAATGATATTGGTGGTCTCTTTGGAGTTCAGCAGATGTCGCGCCTGTGGTCCAGAATTTGTAGTAGAACTTAAGCAGAAGTGCTAGAATGTGTGGAGCCCAAAAAAAGGGGAAGTAGAGTGTGGATTCATGTTTTGTGTGTTGTGTATGTTGTAAGTTAAGCTTGTGCGAGCCAGAGTGTGCACCTTGACACTGTCATCATAAAAGATATCCCTCACTGATTTATGACATTTATGAGTCTCTGCCAGTTCCCTGTTAGCATTTTATATGGAGTGCTTCCATCAAGACCTAACAATTCATAAAAGTGTGCTGGAGACACTCCATCTGGTGGGACACAGTACATAGGAGGAAAGATATGATGCAAATGTGGTAATTGAGGTGTTCTGCAGAAGCTCAAGGCTTCCTTGATGTGAGCTGTGTGATTTGACCCGGGTCAAACATCTTGATACTTCAGACTTGTAATGGGAACAAGTGAAGGATAGTTGATAAAAATGGCAGGCTTTCAGTATTTGCCAGATCCATTCTAATTAGAATAAAGTTCACCTTTTTGTATACTGGTTCTTTTGGATTAGATAAAATCAAACTTTATTGTCATTGCAAATAATACAAGTGCAACCTTCATGATGGTATGATGTATTGCAGGACCTGCAGGTGTACCTAATAAACTTGGTTCCTAATGATGTGCTGTTCTGCATGCAGTGTGCCATACATTGCCCATACCAGCTAATGTCCCCCATAACAATGAGCAGAAGGAGACAGGTGGCCAGTGACCTGTGAGAGCAGGTCCCTCTGGATGCTGGCTGATGACGGCAAAAACATGGACGGGCATTGTATTAATCCAATTCCATGGCATTAATGTGGAAAATCCAGCAGCTGTCTGAGCTTTATATAGAAGAGCCCAGGGCATGAGAAACCTGCAGTGATTCAAATGGCACAAAGGCACCGGGCCTGAAAAACAGCACTCTTCTCTTGGCATATAGATCTCCCCGGCTCCCTTTTGCCTTTCTCTTCCCCTTTCAGCATCCCTCTGCTTAATTTTACTTTCCCTCCAATTTCCTCATTTGCTGTCTCTTATACTCTGATGGTCTTTCTACTTATTTCTCTGCCTGCAGTTCCTGTCTTTCATCTTCCCCTTACAACCCAATTGCCTGGGCAGTTACAGCCCAAATCCATTCATTTTGCCCTCCCATCTCCTCATTCATTCGCACTCTCACCTTGTCCTTCTCCCGTGTCTTTGCTCTCAACAGGGACTCTCGGGAGTCTCTGGGGATGCTGCATAACTCTCAGTGGGGAGTGAAGGTGAAGCTAAAAGAATATAAGTACATTTCTTCAATTTAATGACATATTTCTGCAGGGTTTGATGAGGATGTTCATCAATACCAGTGACCTAATCATTTCTTTGCAAGGTGCTGAGGTTTCAAGATTGCCAGCCCAGACTCCCCCCAACACACACACACACACACACACACTTTTTCAGCTGCAGTGACCTGCAAGATATTTCAGTCATAAAGGCTAATGAGCCTCGTTCTCTCGCCAAAAAAGCAAATGACCATAATAATGACCATAATTACAGTATTTTGCATCACAATACCGTATATTACCCCTTCACAAAGCAGCAAAGAGCTGGATATTGAAGCTGATGGGAAAGAGGCAGAGGAGAGATTTTCTGTAATGCCATCTTGTGGCTGTGTCCCAAATAGCTTTCATGCAAGTTGTTGGGACAGCGGGAAATCTTAATATAAGGTAAATCAACTGTTTTCTACAATGTGTTATGGTGTCAGTAGGTAATTTCACTTCTTTTCTTGTGACCTCTCAATGTGATTTGTTCTAAAATGACTCTGTTGTTAAGATAATGTGAGGGCAGAAATCAGACCAAAGATCCACGCTCACTGTATTGACAGCTCACAAGAAACCTAACAGAGCAGTGTTTTGATATCAGAAATCTTCATCAGGCTTTGTCAAGTAAGCATCAAAAAGCAGAGCAGGCATCACCAACATTATCATCATCAACCAATCACTACTGACATGGTTGTAATCTGCATAATAAAAAATCAATCTGTCCACATTACAATAGAAAAAATAGAAAAACATTTTTGCTCTACAGATATTTTGTCTGTCTTTAGTTTTTATTAGAAATTTTGATGCAGCACCAATACAAGTTATTTGGATGTGTGTGATCTCCACTGTGGTTGTCTGTGAAATATGACATTATTTGTTTGCTTATGAATGAAGTTTCCACTCAGGATTCACACATTCCATCTTGGCTTTACCAAAAACTTCCCAAAAATTGACAATATGTTGCTGTTGGACCTATAGATGTATAATAAGAATTAGATACCATACGCCGACTCCCTCGTTTGTGTTTTGCGGCCCAGTGCACATGCCCATCCGTTTTTGTCTGTTGCTCAGTCCCACTCAGCCCATTGCATTACGGCACTTAACTTACTTACTCATGCACATAAAAATAGTTTTTTTAGGCTCTGGGAACATTGTGCAAACTTAAAACCTTCACGGTTTGAAAATGTATAATAGAGTAATGATCAACCTTGTTGCAGTTCCAAATATACTGTCAACAGTTTAATAGAGGTCTCTTTTGTTATGGTGGTCTACGGGGAAAATGCTATTTTGGCTGCAGTACCATAGTTGGCCACTGGGGCAAAGTGCAAGGCTTGTCGCGCTGTATCCTGTTCTGTTAACACAGCCATGAATGGGTCTGTGTTGAGTGGAGAACAAAAACGTTGCAACTTTTTGATTATTGGATTTCTATCAGTCTCCGGTAGTGGTGAAAAAGTAACTTGAAATATAATGTTTCACTAAATGGTATCAGTTTTGGGCAGCAATACGGAAAAAGGTCAGGAACCATTGCTTTGCAATGTCAATAAAGGCACTTTTCACAGCCATTATTACATTATTTTCCTCGTATATGCCTTCACAATTGAAGCTTTAGAAAGTTGGAATGTCCTTCCTCATCATACTGTCACTTCCTTCTCCTCTCCTAACAGTTGTGACCTTTCATCTTTACCGTATCAATAATTGCAGTGCCTGAGGTACTGAGCTTTAACGGCCAGCGATGGAGGGCAAGAGAATGAAAAGAAAGGCAGAATGAGTGAGGGAGACAAGAAATAGCTGTTACCCAAACCCTGAACAGGCGGCTGCTGTCGCCCCAACCCCTCTCCTCTCCTACATCTCTCGTCTTTTTTTCCCCCTTTTTCTCCTCTCCCCTCATCTTTTCTCATTTCGATTGAAGGCTAATGTTCAGGTGTCACATGCCTCTGCCTCGTGAGCCCCGTGTGAGCTCCAATTTGCCCCGTAGCGGCAAAGACTTCTCATTTCACGGTGGAACAAAAAGGGTACACACACAAAACAAATGAGGAAAAGGTTAATGTATTCCAAACACCTTATCTACATTGAAAGACAACATGCCATCTCGTCGACGCAGCTCCTCTATAAGACTAAACTCCAAAAAGCAGACAACATCCCGGCTCCCCTCGCTTACTTAAATTATGCGCTCCGAGAGAACTAATGCAATGACTGTTTTCCCTTGCCAGTGGACCATAGTGAGCCTATTAAAATCACATCACTA
The DNA here is from genome assembly GCA_036024295.1 of Nannoperca obscura. NCBI lineage: Eukaryota > Metazoa > Chordata > Actinopteri > Centrarchiformes > Percichthyidae > Nannoperca > Nannoperca obscura. The sequence goes on along the minus strand of JAVQJL010043383.1, from coordinate 12,524 downwards.
CTTGCCTTTCTCTACAATGTGCCCCTCATTAAAAGCCCATGGCGGCATTAAATGAACAGGCCTGAAGACAATGCTGAGAAGTCATGGATTTGATGCGACTTGATTATGATATCTAAAATGGCCCCCTAAACACCATGACCAGCTATATCAACAGACGCTGAAGGGATTCATCAGGCCTATTATACTTGAGTTCATTTCATAGAGTGGCTTGAGGAAAATCACGAGCCAGTCTGGGTCGGGCTGCATTTAAGGCCGTGCCCAATTGCTGTCGTGATCGGAGAAATGACGACCACATCTTGAAGGGAATGATTACTCACTCCAGCATGTGTGGGTGCAGTATCCGCTGCGAGCACAAATGTGTGGAATGCCAGGGTCCTCGCACAGCAGTTGGTTGCCAGGTGGGCACAGTGCTTTTAATGGCATTGCCCTGTGAGACAGAAGAGCACAGGTTTCTTTAAAAGTTGCACAATGAGGAAGTGGGAGACTCGAGTTACGTAATTCAGAGTTCAGACGCACAAATGTCACCCAACTGAAAGGAGAAGCTGTTTTTGAGATTGGGCTAATTTTATCCTATTCATCGAAAATCTCTCATTGGGTATACAATTAAAATGATAATGCTGCTCGAATCTGTCAAGGCTTTTTAAAAACTCTATACAGGTAATTTATTAGGGGGGTCAAAGAATAAAGGCGTAGGTGGTGCAACTGATTCTCACATTTTAAATCTCTGCCAATTTTAAAATCCTCCTGGCAAATGATTGTGAGGCCCCTAAAGAAAATATATAGCGATATATGAGCCTGCATACTTACAGTACTGCCCCCACAGTGGCTTCACAGAACAGCAATAACTTTCATTGTGATCATCAGTTTTGTTCTGTCATGATCCAAATTTTAAAAAGTACTAATTAAATACAGTCACTCTGCCAGACCTCTCCTATGTTGCTTCTGCAGTTTTTAGATGCTCAAGTTGGAATGTGGTTAACTGAGATCTGTGTGGAAATGCGAAGACATCAAGCACGAAATCAATGTCCTGTCGCCTGAGCATCAACTCTGCTTTTATTTTCTATTTTAAGCTTTCACTTTAACCACACTGATGAACTGTCATTTAAACAAACCAGTATTGGTTTTTCGTAATGAAGATACAGACATGAAAGTTGGAGACAGGTTTCTTATTAAGGGTTTAGACAATTCAAAGCAAGTGGAACTCAACTGCTTATTGACAGCTTGCAGTGTTTCCTCAGAAGTCGTTTAACAGTGTTCAGGATCCAAAGACTCAGACAGATGCAGACAGGCTGCCAGCAGGCTTTTCCAGAGCAGAGGAGCCGCTACAGAAGAGCATTGTCCCTGGCCTTTTTTTGTCCACTAACGGGGCATAGCCAACATGTCACGTTGGGAGAATCTGAGTATATATGTAGGACCCAGACCATGGAGAGATTATTTAACAATTAAAAGGATTTTGAAGTTTATCCTGATGTGAACGGGGGGCCAGTGTAAAGATGCAAGGATGGGGTAGTTACTGAGTGTTTTGCAGGCAGGTACCTGTGAATGCCACTAAAGGACTCTCACCTCTTTTATTAGCATTTAACCTACCAACTGTTAATCGATAGTAATTTATGTACAATTGGATGAATACCACAACAAATGAGTACTGTAATGAATAATAAACCAATGACTCTCTGCTCTCTAACCTGCAGAAGTGCACATCCATCTCACCACACATAACCACAATGAGAATAGCATAAAACTGTCTATCAAATTAACAATAGATGAAGAAAGCTTACATCACCACAGTCCAGGACGTAAAGCTTTTAGCAGTGGCTGGGAGGATTCTGCCAAGCAAAGTCTCCTCAGGTACAATTGAATGACATGTGTTGACCCAGAGGGGGAATGAAAGGTCTTGAGGTGATTTCCGTCTAAGAGGGAGCAATTCCTTTGCAGCCGTGTGTCAAGCAAACCATACTGACCTTTCTCCAGCTGTAAAAATCAGATCACTCATCATTTAACAGAGGATCATTGGGGGAAATGGGATTAGCTGTATTGTGGATTGTGCTTTAGTTGTCCCTCAGTTTGAAATAATAACTATTTTAAATAGTGTGTGGTCCAAGCAGTTGAGTGGGTGGAATATTGCCTGTGCACCGGCATTAATAGCATTATTATATATCTCACAAGTAATTTTCTATTTATGCAATATCACGAATGCCACTGAGAAATTATAGATTAAATCATTAGCATGAAGCATTTAACCTAACAAATGCTTTCTTCCAAATAACTACTGATTAGAGTAATTCAACAATATCAATCTCCTCTCAATACAGTTATTCTTTGCAGTTATCATTACTGTCTGTACATTTGCTGATCATTTATCCAGCGACTTTATGTACAGCTGGAAAAAATAAACAATCTTAAAAGGGCATGGTAATGAACTCATTAGAATGTGTTTTTGAAAACACTGAACAGATGAGCTTTCAACAGGAAACTCGTTTGTTAGAATGAGAAACAGCAGCAGCAATAGTTTGACAAGAACACTCCTGGTATGGAAATGATCCCGAACTGGAGAAAAGAAAAATGTTAATTACGGCAATACCAGGAACTGCCTCTGGAAAGAGACTCATTGACAGACAATACATAAGATCCCAATTAGATTTTTCTGGCTCACAAAATATGTAGCGTCCTCCACTTGTTCCCTGTTGGCCATTCTCTGGATTCTCTCCCCAGTGGCCCTCAGGTCAAATAAATAACTGTGATAAAATGTCACAATGAGAACAGAAAAATGTCATTCTTGTTAGTATTGCAACGTGACTTGAAATGTAATTCTTGTTTGCACACACCTCCCCTGACACACGCACACACACACACACACACAATCTCTCTGACCTATCTCAATATTAAAAAGAAATCCCTCTTTGACATGGCTGCGCATGTACACATGGACACATTCTGGCATATATCAAAACACATGCACTCACGCAAGCACACAGACATGCGCGTGCACATGCACCACACAGATTAATCTGAGAGAAAATGTCCAGCTTTTTGTCAGCTAAGTCAACATTCGTGACAGCAAAAGGGCACAGACACGAAAACACAACACACAGTTAGTTGGTCTTGTGACAGAGTGCTTGTAATGAAGGGGAATTCATTAGGCAATTGTTGCCACTTCACGAGGAGATGGAAGCAGGCTAGAGAGAGACATGCGGAAGGTGAAGATGGTGTCTGGAAACTGGAGCCAGCTGGTGGAGCTACGACAGTATGAAACATGGGCTGAGCTGAGCAAAGCGTTGGAACGGGAATACATGTCTGACACATACAGGGGTGAATCTTTTAATAGCAGGAGACATCATATAGATGTCAGTGTTTGAGATGTCCTGGGTAGTGTAAAATTCACTTATGACTCCAAACTAGCAGCATAGCTCTAGTGATGGCAATGTTGATCAGTCCACCACTTTGATACAGAATAAAATATCTCAGCAACTATTGAACTGAAATGTTGACGAGACATTCATGACTTTTTGTGATCCCCTGAATTTCCTCTAGAAATATGCAGACATTTCTATCTTCCTCATAATTAATTCTAATAACTCGGGGATCCTTTATCTTTTCAATTAGTGACACCAGCAGCACCACATTGTATTGGACTTTGCTAAACTAATGGCATTCCTATCAGCCTCCGCTCTATTTGGCTTGTAGCGCTAATATGCAAATCAGCATGCTTACAGTACATGCTAAACTAAAATGGTGAACATGGTCAACATTATGCCTAACTAATGGCATATTATCAGTATGTCAGCATGCTAGCTTGCTGATGTTAACATTTAGCCCAAAGCACACTGTGTCAAAGCATAGCTCAACCGAGATGCTAAACATGGCTTTGGAATCTATGTCTAACTCAACATATAGCAAGGCAATATTTAATTGCCACAGCTGTGGTGTCGACATTATGAGAGGTGAACAGTATTACATATTACATCTTTCTCATCTTCTTCCAGTGATTCAGCTCACTTGTTTGACATGTTCCCATAAATCTAGACATTTAACATTCACACATCCCCGTGTGCACATCATACACCACACACACACACACACACACACACACACACACACACACACACACACACACACACACACACACACACACACACCGAAGACCCTGAGCTTTAAGGTAAATAGATAGAATGCTGTTATTTGCCTCCTCGCTCAGACAACTGCAGCCTGTACATCAGCGTTCTGCCTGCCACACTGTGATAATATACTAACGGAAGCAAGAACGGCTTCTTAGATAATTAATAAATTGTAAAATGCAAAAGTTTCTTTTAAGCAGCTGGGGTGAGGAAGTTGTTGACACGGGGGAGACACTTGCCCTTCAAAAACAGCAAGCCTCTTAGATGATGACATGCAACAAAATTTGCATTTTTGGCAGTTCAAATTGTAGCTATCAAAGCTGTTTTCAAGGATTTTCTTCTCAAAGATATGTCTGTCACTGCTTTGCTGACAATAATGCACTTTTCATTGAGTGTCATTTGTGTTTTTTTTCTTGACTAAATCACTTTTTTTTCTGCGGCAGACATGGTGAAAAACAAGTCATTTGCATACCATAACCCCCTAAAACACTTACTATTTCCTTGTGGCTTTTCTGAGCTGGGTAATGATGAATAGTAGGAGAAAAATAGACACATATAATGAGGGCTGTTGTATGAAATATATAGATAACAAACTCAAGAATCTCAAGCAAATCAGCCGTCAGGGCAAAGGCCACTTTAAAAAAAAAAAGTTAATTCAGGTTTTATCATTTTGAAGTGCCACTAGCACCGATACACAAGTGTTCCCAAAAGATTAGGAGGCAGACGTTTGTCTTATAGTGACATACTATCAAGTGTCTAAAAATAAAAATAAGATAAAAATAACAACTGATGGAGATATTCGTCTGCAATGTGCCTGCATTATATGCACATTTTTAGGAGTGTGTGTGTTATACCACCCACACTCATAGCCATCAGTGTCTGCATGTGCTTCTTGCAGCCAAGAAATAGACTTTGCTTTAATGATTAATAAAAGTGGAGCAAGTACCCACTCCCACCTTCCCCTTCAGAGGATTTTCTATATGATTATGAGGGGACCGACATTATTGACTGCCAGTAAGCCGCCAGCGTTGATGCCAAATTCATGGGCTTAATACATTAAAAAATCTCCAAGGCAAGGCGTCTTATACAACTCACAGCATGCAATTAGCAAATAATAACAATACCATGTGGCGTGTAATTAGCTACGGGGATCAACCTCTTCCCCACTTACTACAGCGCCCTGACCTCAACAAGTACCAAGAAAGTCAATTTAAGACCAAAACGGCGACAGTATCACGAGAAAAGATGTGTACATTTTAAAAGCTGTCTGACCTCAAGAGTCCCTGACCAATAGATCTGCTAATAAAGTCAACTTGTGAAAAAAAAATGGCCTGCCCCTTCCCTGACTAATAATATGTTTACGTCGAGAGGCTTTTGTCAAATGAAGTGGTTTTAATTGCGCCTTCCCTTATTGTTTGCTCTCCAGTTAAATCCACTTTGGCTAATCCTAAAGAACCGTGTTCATATTTCCCCAGACAAAATGCAGCTGTTGCTATACATTTTCACTTTAACCTCTCATGTCCCAGTTCTTGCATGTAGTGCTTGACTTCACAAAGCTTTTGAACATTTTGTGTGTAGATTCAGTGTATAGTAAATAAAGTTTGTACCTTTTGTGAACTTTCACAGACTGGTAAATTGGAAAAAAAACAGAAGGGATTCAGAATGCAACTGCACAGATCCAGTCCTACACACACAGACCATTACCCCTCAACTTGTGTATACTGCTCTCAGTAACATGATGACATGATGATGATGAATGCTGGCAGCAGTGTCGCAGTAAGTGTAACCCTCATCTTCTCTGCTAGACATATACCATAAATAGATGATGAGAAAGTTAGCTGCCACAACCCAGCAATGCAGGGAAAAGGAGAAATACAGTATAACTGAAGTATTTGTATTAATTCTACATCCTTTCAGTGTTAATATGACTTGCTTGTACATGTATGCAACTCAATTAAGTGTATGTTCATTTGTATGGTCTTCCCACTCAATTATAAAGAGCATAAAAGAATAATTCTAGGAGAATTTATCTACTTGTTGGCACACTTAAACCATTTGCATTTGTGCATTAAAATGCTAGAAACATCAGACTAAAAGATTTTGTATAATGATGTTGTTTTGTATAATGTTTTAGATTTTCAGATTTTCCTTTCTAACATCAGTCAGTTTAATTGACTGCAGTTTCAGTGTCTCACTGAAGCTACAGTCCGTCCTTCTGTGTATGTTTTCACAAATACACAACAATTAACACTTTGAATATCACAGCAACACAAGCTCAAGGGCAGTGCAGTTGTATCTTAAGAGACACCATGTTTTCTTCTCTTTCTTTTTGTACTTTTTGCATGAAATGTCAAATTCCTTCCACAAACTGACTTGCTTGTCTTGGACTTGCTTGCATGCTGCTCATAAGCCTCCCTGCTTGTTGACCTGCCTTTGAGTTTGGCCTTTCTGGAAAGAAAACTGGGTTGTCTGTCACGGTTGGACAAAGCGCCTGATAAAGGAAAGAGGTTTTCAGAAAGTTGAGTACTCCTCTCTTACGAAAGGTCATGGTTAAACGTCAAAAATCTCACATGTGCACAAACACATGCACAGCTACAAACACAAACATCTGCAGAAACAAGTACATGTTGGCTAATCACCCATGGAGTGGTCTGACAGACGGATTAAATTTAGCCTTACAGACAAACGTGATTTTCTTTTTATTAAAAAGATGAGTGTAGTGCAGAACAGGGCTCGGTTCATGTCCATCAGACTGGCATCTTAATTGAAAAGCTGGGTGCCCCCCATCGCCCCAACCACACACCGGCAGCAGCGCACACATAGACACACTGTCACTGATATTCTATAGACACACAGACACACACAGTGGTATCAGTCATAATTAAACTGCCTCACTGACAGGGCTTCTGAGATTAAAAAGTCTGGGGGACGATTTTCACCCTCACCTTCAGCAAAGGGCAGTTTTCAGACACTGGAGATTCTTCCGGTTGCAGCCAGCTGGAGGATTAGGCTGCTGATGTTAATGGGTTAGAGGAATCCTGCAGAGCCACCAGGAGCCAACATCATCCCTGCTTCATCCTGAGAAACCCGATAACCATGCAAAGAGGCATGAGACGAGCACTTTTGATGATTGTATGACTGTGGGCCAGGCTAGAACAGCAGGACTCACACATGCACACAGGCGTTGGCACAGACCAAGGCAGAGACAATCTCAGATGACTGGATGTACCTGACATGTACAGGGTACAGTATCTGATTACACGGAAGCTGTTTCCTTCCTAAACGTGGCAAACGTCTATCAATACACGAGATCCGGTGTGAATATCCCTTGTGATATTAAGGTGGGATTGCGAGACAGCAGCATTAGTGCTACGTTAATGGGCAATATGAGCTGTTGACATTTATCCAGACTTTGACTGACTTCATGATAATTAAATCTGAGATTTAGAATTAGGAAGTATGTGATAGCATAGCACATTTTAATTGTACAGTCATGCCACACTTTTTTAAGTTCAGTGTTATTCTTTTGGGTCTTTTGGTAATGATGGATAGATTTCAAGCTAAATAGATGTATTAAAGTGGAAAAATATGAGTGCAATACACCCTTTACACCCTTTCCCGGTTCCTTGTAGCTTATTTCCAGCGAAATCCCTGAATACTTTCCACGCAGCTAAGCACCTCTGCACCACCATGCTCTATGTCCAGTTGTTCCTAAGGCTATCTGCACTAGCTTTGGTGTGTGGTGCAATGAGGTCATCAGGCCAGTCTGACTAGCTACAGACAGAGAAAAGCAGGCAGGTGAGAACGGGAACAGGTGAGCGTCACGTTGTGCCCCTTGTGAAGGTCTTTTCAGATGGGGAGCCGTGGACTTGCCTAGTAATCAATTTTCAATGAGGGGTGAGCAGGAAGGTAGGGAGGCACGGGCAATTTGACAAATCTCATGAAACTGTCGCGTCTGGCTGCTGCCAGAGTGGAATTGTCTTGAACGATGCACAGTGCAAATCAATGGACGAGAGACTGATCCTTGACATTTGTGAGTTCCCTGAAATAGGCCTAAGCACTATGTGATTGTTTTTTTCGAATCTCAACTTACTAGTAAACCTAACTGAACTAACTTGAAAGTAAGTAATGTTATTTAGTTATAGACTCTTGTCTCTTGTGTCTGCTTGGAACAACTCAACAAGTAAATGTCTGTACCCCGCCAGATAACTTCATTTATAATGACTAAATCAATCAACGATGTATTACTCATTAACACATAAGACACTCAATAGCGCTAAACATTTCAAAGCTATTTCCACAGAGAAAAATTAGGACAAGCTTGATTTAATCAGGCTATATAGTGGAATATATACAACGATTTCATTTAAGAGCACTTGTTTTTCAACCTCGCAAATGCTTCACATTTCTCAGACTAGTTGATCTTCATTGTTGATTTGATTGTGTCTCTTTCAGGAAATCATTGGAAAATGATTTTTACTCGTATGCTTGTCCTGTATTAGCACACCATGACAGAACAAAAAAATAAAGTGGCCAAGACAGTGTTGTATTGTCTTGTCTCATTTGTCCCTCTGAGTCCCTCTCAGAGAAAGTCTGACACTTTCTCATTTTACAAGACTGTGTAAAACTTTCTGTGATGAAATCTAACTAGAACGATAGCTCAATCACAGACCCCTCGGCTGTGACTGTGCTGGAAGACCAATAAACTCAAATGACAAGACACCAACCAAACTGTCTTTTGCTGAAACGTTTCTGCAATAAAAGATTAAGAGAACTTTTAGGAAATCAATATAAAGTGCTTGTACTTGATTAGGGCCCCGGCTACTTCTTTTAGAGTCCATGTCGATGAGAGGAGAAGTTCTGTGCGGAAGGTCAGCAGCATAATTCAGAGTCATTCCCAGTTCTCTGGGAGATGGCACCGCTTACAGAGCTGAATATCCATTCAAATAAAAGCCCTCGGGGCCATCAGCTTCAGCAATACACGTCCAAAGATAGAGGGAGAGGAGGAGAGATGGAGAATGAGAAAACACAGAAGCCCCTGTGTATAATGGGCATATGACATGAAAACTTTGCCACTGAAGTTTAACAGAGATGAGTGACTGAGTTTCCCAACTGTCTGTCTGGCTTCGCTTGGGATGCTGCAGGGTTTGCATTGTGAGAACTGTCGGTCAAACTTCCAGAAACCCCATTTAAGTTACTCCGAAAGTTGGAGTGCGAGAAATGCTTTATTACTTGGAGTCGAAAGGAAAGTCGCTGCCCTTAAGCTAAATAAGAAGGAAAATCTAGTAGAGGAGTCAGAGAAGAGCCATTCGCATCCACCCCTCAGTGACGAGTGACATAGTGACAAGTGAAAATTAATCAGTTCATCTCCATCACACATCTTTTTTTTTTTCTCCTGTCATGTTGTCTCAGATCTTGTACTTGTTTCTGATGTTTCCCAACAGTGAAAGGATATCAGTGGTGTTTTGGATCTTACTGGCTATGATGCTTTACAACCAGCATCTTATTTGCAGATGGTCAATTATTTGTTTTGTTTTTACATTAGTTTACCAAGTGGGAACTAACTTTCCGCACTCAAACTTTAAGCACTCTAAGCCTTCTGTAAGAAATTAGGGAACTTATCTGCAATCATCCACACTTCACTTCATATTGAATGAATGAAAATATAAACACGTTTCAATTGATTTGCGAGAGAGTGCAACAGATCTGTCAATTTTTCTCCACTCCTGAAGTTATTTAGAGTTTGTTTAGCAATATGGGGTCGTGTTATTTATGATTTGATTTAATTTGCTCTAACGCAGTTTCAATTTAATTCCGTCATAAAACATAGAAATATTCACAAAAAGCCAAAAGGAACCAAATAATCCATCACAGGACATGACATGCAAAGACAAAATCTATAAAATAAGAGATATACATAAAATATGTACTTTAAATTGAAGCATGACACTGCCTTGACCCAAATGATGACTGAATTTATAATATAGAATATACAATAAATTACTGAAATATCAAGTATATGTACATTCACAAATCTGTCCTCTTTCCATGTTTTTACACTTAAAGATCCTAATAGACTCTGAATATCTCACATCATCTGGTAAATGGTTTCAAATCTTGGCCCACTTTTCACTGAAATATCCAAATAACCAAATCTATGAATTTTCTCAATGCCTAGTATTCTTTGTTCCATTTAAGCATTAATGTGCCCAACCTGCTGTTAAATACTGTATTAATAATGCATTAGACTGTTCTCAACTTAAATGGGTTTTTTTTTGTGGAATTTAAAACATGTTACATCTTATTCTTTACAATCTGTAAGCAGACTTGTGCTGTTTAGGAAGATTGAAATTGAACTTGTAAGAGTTTGCTTATGTTTCTGTTGTTTTATTTGTTTAGTTTATCATTTTAAAGATCTATATTTACATATATATCTACCTTATACAGTATATAAGGACTTCCATTATGGTCTACTCTGTGCTTTTCAGAAGTCATGATAAGAACTGAGGAGCAATAACAAAACCATCGAAGTGAGACATAGCTACAAAGAGTTTTTGGTAATGGAAATCTCCTTAATGGTGGAGATATAGGAATATTATTTAGAGTGGGCGCTCTATTAATCTCACTTCATTATCTTTAAATATATTTAGTGTAGAGTAAATCAAAGAAATATATCAAATTTAGTTGTTCTATCTATTGATAATTTCCTTAATCTTGCAACCAATCTGTTTCCCTCCAGTACCTTAATCCGTATCAGCATTCATTCTGTAAACAGGGAAATATGGACCGATTTGTCTTGAATCATCTGTATTACTCAGTATCTGCAGCTCGCTGTTTGTTGAAGCGAAGTGAACTGCTCAGTGTGACTCTACTCTTACTTAACCAGAAGATAAACCCCTCAGGTGACTTTGCTCTTAATCACCTCATGCAAATCATGTCATTAATGTTTTTTTGCTTCACATTACATCAAAGACTCAGCCATTTTAGGTGAAGAGTAATTGGCACAGAAGGGGTACAAGCAGAAGTGTAACTGCAGTAGTGTTGCATGTCCTATCATCATTTATCAAGCACTCTTGTAGTCATACATATTCATTGTGTCCGATGACGTTCTTGCATTGTAAATACTCAATGAAAACTTTACCCCTGTAGGGTTATACTGTATATAGCAATGAACACAGATGTATTGTGGACAGTATCATAAGCACGTAATGCATTTAAAGCTTACAGAACAACTTCAGCAGTAACTGTACAGCAGTGTAGACTTTAATGTAGTGCCTCTGCTCTAATGAAGAGTATATTCACAGTAACATATATAATATATTTTTTCTGTTCAAGCTATTGTGGTGATATTTTTTATGAAACTGTTATTTTATTTGCTGTGCTTGTCTCTCCTGTGGTATCTGCTAACGGGAGATGGAGAGCTAAAAGTAGAACAGAATGCATTGTGCTTCCATGTCGAACATGGTGACGTACTTGGCTGTCTGAGGAAAGTCAATAAGATATGAGTTTGGGCATTTATCATTTATTTTCTATTTAAGGATAAAAAAGAAATAGTCTTGTGTGACTGGTTTGATTGGTGCATGTATTTCCCTTATGAAAATGTTAAACAACCAAGCACATAGAGCATTGGTTCTGTGTTAAAAAATTAATCCAGTTAAATCTCTGTTTCCGTCTGAATGTAGTACATGTGCCTCTGGCTTGGTATCATACATCAATTTCCAGACTGATTATGTTTGAGTGGTAATTGCCTACACTTTTCAACAACCAAGCACATACTCACCCTTTTCCATTTTTAGATTAATACAAGAATGTCACGGCCATTCCTGCTGTCCCTTTCTGATCCGCCCTTACTTACATGTAGCTGAATGTGTTTCCTGACAGCACAGATTTTTTAAATCTAGGCAATAATTAGCAATGTCCCTGTGAATGAAGCTTTGTCTTTTTGACAGCAAATCTTTTGTTAGTTTGATTTGATGGCAACATCACTCTTCAGTTACTTCTTGTAGTTGGCAGGTAAACACATGGGAGCTAACTATGGTCTCCATCCTCCTAATCATTTGTTGTTCCTGCTACACATCCTGTGAGTACATAAGTACATACAAGAGCACATATTGATCAACTAATTTGTACTTCATGCCGTTGATAATGAGTATTAATGCTGTCATAAGTGGAATAAAACATAAAAAGAGAGTGTGTGAAATGCCCTTCCATTTTCCATGTGAATCTGCCCTACTGTCGGTCACTGATGCCCTCCAGTCTGCCAGAGCTGCGGGGAGATCATCTGTCGTCATCCTGGTAGACCTGTCTGCAGCATTTGACACAGTCAACCATCAGATCCTGCTCACAACTCTCCTGGACCTGGGCATCACCGGCACTGCACTCCAGTGGATCTCCTCCTACCTCGAGGGT
>JAVQJL010043365.1:0-11052 GCA_036024295.1 Nannoperca obscura | reverse complement strand
CTCCCCCCCCCCCCCGCCCCCTGCCCCCCCCACACCCCCCCCCCCCCCCCGCCCCCTTCCTCCAACACACCGGAGTCCGGTGACTCCGTTTACGTTTTACGGTTGCTCCGCCCCTTACTCGGTTTTGTCCAAATCGGGCTTTTTGCGTCGCCGGAGCTCCCGATTTCAGCCCGACGTCATCGCCGAGTAGAGGGAAGGAGCTGACGTGGAGGAAGAGTCACCGAAAGGAGGGGGCACGGGAGGGGGGGGGGGGGGTGGAGAGTTTCACCATTGCTAACACTGATATGAGACACATTTATCCCCCTCGCCCCGCCCCGCCCCGCCTTCTTCTCCACCCCCCTCCCTCCGTTTTACGTCGGTGTTGGTGCGTTGGGAGCCCCCCTGCTCCGGCGGAGTCCCAGGCTATATAAGGGACCTCCGAGCAGAGTCCCTCAACCAGATTTACGGGTTCCGGACTTCAGTGCGAGAGACGGCTACCACAGCCGCCGATTCACCTGCACTCTGAGAGGGGGGACAGACATCTCGCAGCCGGCCAGCATCCGAGCCGGACGCTGTGGCGGAGCTAAAGAAGAAGGAGGCAGGACAGGACAAGGTTTTTAAACCTTGCTCTGGGGGGGGAAACAAAAAATAGGAAATAGCTGAGATGAGAGTTCAGTAACACACCTCAGAGCTTTTCCACTTTTACAACCTGTCTCTCAACGCACCTCTGGAGACAGGGCACCCCAGCTTCCGCCGAGACACGGCGTTACACAGCAATCCGCTCACAACTCTCCAACTCACCACTGGAGGAATTCCGATAGTTCACCGCAACGACCGGCCACAATGTACCGCTCAACCAAAGGAGCATCCAAGGCTCGACGGGACCAGATCAACGCCGAGATCCGGAACCTAAAGGACTTGTTGCCCATAACCGATGCAGATAAAGCGCGGCTCTCATACCTGCACATCATGTCACTGGCCTGCATGTACACCAGGAAATCCGTCTTCTTCACTCAAGGTAAGAATGAATTTTGCTCTCAATGGAAGAAATACAATAAAAAAAAGAACGACCTGTTGATGAATCTCGTGTAGCAGTGCTGCACAGACAGACTGCGGGAGCAACAAGTGTTTAAGTGGCACCGCGGGCGATTGTCTTGATGTCTTGATGTCTCGAATCTTATTTTCGGATACATTGTAGAGCTGCGGGTCATTGATTGATCGGAAATAATCGAAAACAGACGCTGAAAAAAAAAAAAAAGCATTTCGGGAGCGACGCGTCTCTGTCCGCGGTGCTGAAGTGTTTCAGCACCGCGGACAGCGGCGCGGTGCTGAAACAGACTGCGGCCACTGTTGTTCACTATTGCGGAGATCAGATACGTTCATTCTTATTGGGTTCAGGTTTATTAAATTAGGCATCTTTGTGTTCTGCCCCCCCCTCTAGAAGCGGGAAGCCTCGAGGAGAGCGCGGGGTTTCTGTCTTTCCACGAACTGTCGGAGTTGATGCAGGCGCTGCCGGGGTTTCTGATGCTGGTGACCGGGGAGGGGAAGCTCCTGTACCTGTCGGACAGCGCCTCCGAGCACCTCGGACACTCCATGGTGAGTCTGCACAGACCTCAATCACCAGTAGCGGAGTAAAAGGAATATTCGAGCCTGTACTTTTGTGGTTCATGAATAACATTTCTGTTCGTCATTTCGCAGGTGGATCTCGTGGCACAGGGAGACAGCGTGTACGATATCATCGACGCCTCAGACCACTTCATCATGAGGACCAACCTGTCAGCCTCGGCGTCACCTGAGATGGGTAAGACAAAACATACTGGATTGACAAGCTTTTTGTGTTTTTTTTCTACACCTGATGCAGACTGACTGGTGTTATTTTTGTTAATAAACCTCCGCTCATCTTCTCCTCCACAGATCGTCTTTTCCGCTGTCGTTTCAACACCTCCAAATCCGTGCGGAGGCAGAGTGCTGGGAACAAGCTGGTTCTGATCCGAGCTCGCTGCCTCGCCCCCCCTTCAACCTCTCCCGCCGCCGGGTCCTACTGGACCTCCAACCCCGTCTGGGTGTGTTTCTGCTCCCCTCTGGAGCCCCACCCCACCCGCTCCGGCCTCGGGGCAGAAAGGGAGTCAACCTCCGCCCCTCCCCTGGCTGAGGCCAACTTGTTCCTGGCCTGCTTCCACTCTCAGCATGCCCGGGACATGAGGCTGCAGGCTGCCCAAGACAGGTGAGCTCACAAGAATAGCAGCTCCTCACCTCCACCTGTTGCTTTAATATGAACTGGTATATTAATCTGTTTATGAGTATACATAAAGAGGTAAAACATTACCCTCCTAACGTATCACCGCCCACTCTCTCCTGCAGTGTGAGCTCCTATCTGGGCTTTGATGTGACAGCTTTACGCTCTCGCTCCTGGTACAGCCTCCTCCACCCACAGGATCTGTCACATGCTTCTGCTCAGCACCGCAGCCTATGTAAGTGTACTCTTCACACATATCTACCAGATACAACCATGCATGCCCACACAGTTACACACACATTGTGCCCACCGGCACATCCACGCAGTGAAAAACAATATGATGATTAATATGATTACAAACCGATGCCAACTTGCGCTGTGACTGTTTTTCAACAGTGAGGGAAGGAGGCGAGGGCAGAGCTGAAATGGTGGTGCGTGTGCAAGCTCAAGACCAGTCGTGGCTTTGGCTCTACATGGTGCTTCAACTGCAGCCAGGAGAAATCCCCATCGGCAGCAACAACTACATCATCAGGTATTTACTGCCTTTTTTAAACAGCACGGCAGTAATCCATTTGGAGACAAAAGACTGAATAATACAGGCAGAAACATCATTCTAACTCCCTGTTTCTTCCATCTCTCAGTGAGTCTGAGGCCTGGTCGGTGCGTCAGCAGCTCAGCTCAGAGCAGACCCAGCTGACCCTGGTCCTCAGTGCTGGTACGTCTCAGCAGGAGGGCCTGAGCCTCCAGTCTCCAGACACCCTGTCCAGCCCGGACCAGGTCTTCACCCCCGGCAGCAGTGGCCTGTCCGGCCAATCGTTCGACTTCAGCACCGCTGGCTGCAGTGTGGGCTCCTCTGACGAACCAGGGAGCTCTGCTGCTGAGGCCATGCAGGTGGAGGGTGACCCTCGCTCCAGTATCTCCTCTCTGGAAGAAGAAAGCTTCTTTCAGCAGCATCCTCCCGAAAGCCCGTCAGCTGCCTCCTCCCCCACTCCAGTCACTGTTGAAACAGTGGCAGACTTAGACTTTTTAACCCAGAACATTCTCCTGCCGCCCTCCTTCCAGCTCGACCCTCCACTGCCAGCCCTCCCGCTGCCTCTCCCCCCCGTCCCCGCCTCACAAGCTCAGCAGCCCAAAGAGTTTGTGTGCACACCACCCTACACCCCCCAGATTGGTGGGGCTAGCTTCCCATTTGGCGAACCCCTCTTCAGCTTCGACCCCACTGGCACTACCACTCCTCCGCCCTCTGCTACAACGACCAGCTCCACCACCTCAGTTGCCCCTTCAGCTTCCTCCTCAGCCCCACCAACTACCGCCTCCAGCCCCGCTCCCCCCACCACCCTTTCTGCCAAGCTCCCTCTCGCATTGCCTACTCCGTCCACTGACTTCCTCTTCGCTGTTGATCCCTGCAGTGGCTCCCTTTATGAGAAACTTCCCCCCACGCCTGACAGCCCTGGAGATGGTGACTGCACAGTGATGACCCTGCCCGAGGTTCGGGGTCCACTGTATGTAGATGTACCTCTGGGGCCTCTCCAGTGCCCCCCTGATGGTCTCCTCACCCCTGAGGCATCACCTGGTAAACAGCCCGGCCTCTCCTTCTTCTCCCTGGAGAGAGAGAGGGAGAAGGAGAGGGCAGAAATCTCCCTCTTAGCTCAGCACATCAGCTCACTGGCAGAGGGATTCTACCTGGATCCACTCTTGTCCAAACTCTCACCTCCCTCCATGTCACCCTCGTCCTGCCCTCCCTCCCCCTTCCTGTCTCCCACTGTAGAAACTGCTGATGTAGATTCAGTCCACATGCTTAGGGAGTTTTATCCCATCAAAGCATGGAGGGGTCTGGACATTCCCATCTTCTTTGACGACGATGACTCTCTGTTTGAAGAGAGCATCCTAGAAACCCTCCTCCAAGACGACTTCGCTCCTCCTCAGTCCACCGGCCTCTCCTCCCCCTCCACCTCCCCTTTGCCCAATCCCTCCAGCCCAACCTCTCCTCAAACCCCAGTGTGCTGGCGCCAACCCTCCCAGTTTGAGGGAGTGGGCCACTTCTGTAGCGTCCAATCGGCGCAATGTAACTCCATGGCTGGGTGCGTGGCGACTGTGGCTGCTGAGGCCGGGGCAAAGGCGGAAGGGGAGGGGCTAGCGGAGGAAGCAATGGAGATCGAGGTGGTGTCATCTCCTGTGTCCTCTTGCTCCTCCATCCCAGCTTCCCCTCCCCTCATCCTCACTGCCTCTCCCAGCTCAACCACCTCCACGCCCATCATCTCGCCCACGCCTGCTGTATCTTGCACTCAGTCCCTCCTGGAGGAACTGGTCGTCCTGGAACCCATGTTTGGGGCAGGTGCCTCGATCGCCCCTGGCTTAGGGCAACAACCTGAGTTGTATCAACTCCAATGTCATCCATCGCCACAGTGCTTCCACAAAGGTAAGAATCTGTCTCTTGCTTTTTTTGTACCTTTTCATTGTTAAATGAGATGAAAAGACATTTCTGAAAATACATCACTAACTTCCTCTTTTCCATTTTTTTTTGTCTTTCAGATGGGAGTGGAAGTGTTCCTCCGTTCTAAAATAAGTCTGTGACTTACTTCATTAAGTATGGCATATTGTCATATTTTGTGGAGCCCCTTTTACTGAAAAGTAAAACATAATTAAGTGTATAAATATACATAATGTATATACAACTTAAGGACTTTAACTCCTACATGTCTCTAAGAACAAAGATTGGCTTAATATTTTTGTTCAGTCATTAATCTGTATACTACTGCAAAACTGGTGCAACATTTACATGATGGTGCAACTGCATGGACTCATAACTGACTGGGTTTTGAGTCCATGTGGTGTCTTTCAGCTTCTCTGTGACACAAGATTCAGATATGATCAGACAGAGAAACCTCTCTGAACTTGTCGGCGCTGTTTAACTTCCAGACGCGCATTTGTATTCACTCGTAGTGAAAAATCTGTTGTGAAAAAAGAAAAACAGACAAAAAAAAAGTAATAGGGAATTCAATAGGGAGATGAATTAAAGCACTTTTGCCTGACACAACGCAAACGCAAATCTCAATGTATTGGGAGTCAAATGTTTACAAATGTTTTTACACTCTTAGGATGACCAATCATCAAATTAAGAAAGATTTCTTGCAAAAAACTCTTCTATCTAGTCTTCAGAGACAGTACAACTCTGATTTGACAGCACCCATAACTTCTAATCAACTCTAAACCTGAGATACTTTGAGCTTTGAGTTTGCGGCTTCAGACCTTTAACATTTCATATTTTATCTCTCCATCTAAAATCTTGTGTATCAATGTGACGTGCAAACGAGAAAACAAAAAAAACAAACAACCGGAAACATGCGAAGAGATCCTGGCATGTGAAGATCTCAAGAATGTTGAAGGAGTCCATAAAAGCAAACAAGAAAATGTCTGGAAGATTTCCGGAGCTCTGATCATGCCACAAATTCACTGCTATGTTGTACTGTATATTAGACTCTGAATGTGGGCTCTCCAGGTCCCTCCTGAGGGCAGTCAGCTGGATATTGTTGCAGCATCAATATTTGCAATGCTGGCAGCTTATAGCGGCTCCTGTGTGCCTGAAACGGCCCTGACCTGCTGAACTCTGAACTCTTTATCATGTCCATTCAACATGAACGTTTACATCGTTGCTCCACTGGAGTGCGGTGTAGTGAGGCACAACTGACTATGTGAATGAGCGATTCTTCTTTTTTGAGAGGGGTTAGAATACAAAAGTTTTGTTTTAAAAAATGAAAAATAGGGATGGGGTGCTATTTCTATTCAGTTACTAAGCGACACGGGTTGAGAATGGTACTATTCCCATGGTGTCGACATGCTCACGTAGAGTTGTCTACGGTCAAGTAAAGGATTGATTCCTACGTTCTAGCTATTAAAGGCTAAGTTAATATACATGTGTAAAATTACTATACTGTATGTGTGATATTTGAAAAAGATGTTATTGCATATGCATTATGTCTGTGGATATAGGCATATGTTCTTTTCAGAAAGGTTGTACACATTTGTACATTTGTATGAAACAGCTATTGGTTTGTATATATATATCAGAAAGAGATTTTTATTGCATAAGATGGAATATATTCTCAACATCTTACTTACTGCAGAATGGACATTGTGGACCAGTGTTCTATTGTGTTGCTTATAAGTGTATTTGATTGTCATACAAATGCATTTATATTAAAGTGCACTTAATGCGACTGATGCATTTGTGTCGTCATAGCCAAGGCCCTTGATCCTCCCTCATCATCATCATCACCATCATCATCATCCCTGCCTCTTCTCCTCTCCCTCCCATACACTCTCCTCCATTTCTTCCCCTGGAGCGATTTTCGCTCAGCAACAGCACTGACGCACACGCATGACGAGACAGAATGAGACACTATCTGACTCAGACTGACGCACACTTGGCATCGAGGTTTTTGCGTGCGAGCATGTGCACAAAGGCACACACAGTCGGGCCTCCCACTTATGATGATGCATACACACACACACACACACACACACACATATATATAATAGTAGGCATATGACCCCCACCACCACCCCCCCTCTTTACAAATCACAGTAGCCCACTCGATGTACCTGCGACTCCATCAGCGCTCGGCGTGGTGTAAGACTCCATATATAGGCATTCCTGCTCGAGAGCTCTGACTGAAACAGCCTCCCGTCTATTCTCAGCCTCCATTCAGAAGGATCAGAGCGGGGAGGGCTGGAGAGAGGGGGGAGACAAAGAAAGAGTGAGGGGAGGCTAAAATTAGAGGTACAGTAAAGTGGGATGTGGGACAAACTGATGCTCTGTCTGTGAAAATCAAAGAGCACAGAGAGAAATACACGGATAACTCATTTTTTGCCAATCAGGATACATAAAAGACAGAAGATGGGATTCATGGACTGAGGCCTAATGTAATATCTTTTCTGCCAGATCTCATCATCTGTGCCGCATACTAGATAATACAGAATCTACTATATGCAATGAGGCAAAGCCATGAACACTGTTTCCTGCGAGCGAACATTTTGTTCCATCACCGGCTGCTGCTGCTGCAGCGTCGGTGATGGAGTGAAGAGCAGCGGAGGCGCTGCACAGCTGACTGCTGCCCTCTCCTGGCAAAGCACGAGTACTGCACCAGAGAGCAGCACAGCATGTTGTTAGAAGCCACGTCAGGAAAAGGTTATAAGGAAGGCAGGTGTAAGGGCATAGTTTTAGATTTCATGTTTGCTGCACCAAATAATATTTCAGATGTAATGGAGACGAAAACGACACTATTCAGAGAGTCCATGTAGGGCTGAGAGATGGGCGAGCTCATTAAAGGACGGGTTCACGTTTTTAAAACTGACTTAAATCAATACTGACGTGCTCACTCGTTCCTGCTTGTCATACAAATGCATTTAAGTGCACTTAATGCAACTGATGCATTTGTGTCGTCATCGTCAAGCACCTTGTTCCTCCCTCAGCCTCCTCCTCCTCCTCATCATCACTTGTTCCTCCTGTTCACAGTGGCCTTGAAGACACCCACTCCCTCTTCGTATTTCCACAAACAACGGAGGGAAAGTAACAAGAAGTTGGGAGTTTGCACTAAACATGTGGCACAATCAAAACACCAACATTATAAGTAATGGATGACCTCCTCCACCACCTGAGCTGGCCCAGGCTGTTATGTTGGAAGTCGCCCAAGTTTCAGCTGAACTTTAGAAGTTTACACTTTACACAGAACGACGCCTGTGGATTTTATTTCCCACCAAAATCACTTCAGGAAGGAATTTCTTCATTTAGGAGAGAAGAAACAATTACAGCGACCAATAAAACTGAATTGTGCACATCAGCATGTGAGTATTGATTGAAGACAGACTTAAGAAAATGCAGAAATAGTCAGGCTGATGTTCCAGGCAATGAACTGTGTTGCATTGTGGGATTCAAGTAACGATTCTTCTCATAATATGTTTTTATTTAAATGTCACATAATAGTGAATAAATCCCGACAAAAGAAGACATTTCCTTAGTTGCTTGTTTTCTCTGTCCAACAGTCCAAAACTTACGATGTAAAAAAAAGAAAACAAATCCTCACATTAGAGAAGCCGTGAGCTAATTGTTGGTATTTTTGCTTGATAAACGATTTAATTGGTTCAAAGACTTCAGTAATCCATAATTTAACATGTGTTGTTTGTTAATTACGTGGCTTGCGTGGAATAGTCTCAGAATTTGGAAAATAGACATTTGTAGAATAATAACAAGGTCATTTATGTTCTTGAATAAATGTAAATGTAATCATGTCATGACATTATAATTCCAGTTAATGTCAATAAACAATATTGAGTTATTGCAGTGCCTTGAATCAGTGTGATTTTTGCAAAAATTCATGTGATGAACCATTTAGCTCAGATTGATGTGTGTGTGTGTGTGTGTGTGTGTGAAATGTACAAGAAACAATCTGCACGACCTGACAAAAAGCCAAACCGCTTCCAGAAGTGTTAATAATAGATAATAACATCAAAGACACTCCATGTACAAATCCTTCCAAGACAGAGCAATTACAGAGTCATTAGCTCGGCTCAGAGGAAACGAAACGCTCAGGGTCATAAATAGTTTCAAAACTTCAGTGGATGTTTTGTTGTTAATATTTAGGTGAAGAAAATCCTCTTCAGTTTTAAAATCAAACATATCTTAGACGTGAATAAGGACACAGAAAAGAGAAGAAAAATCACACAACTGTTTTATTATGATCTGACACAGCCAACATTAACAGTGTTTTGGTACGAATGAGGTTCAGACAGTCAATAAAAACAGGGTTAATGGATGTTGTTGCGGGTCTTCATTTCTTTTTGCTCGACAAAGCTTCAGCGGCTGCAGCTGCGGCTGCGGCTGCATCAGCTTTCAACTTCTCCTCTCTCTGCTCCAAGAAGCTTTTGTACTCGTCAGCTGAGAGGCTGAAGAAGACGAGGGAGAAAAAGAAGAGAAGCATTTATTCGGTTACCCCCAAACTCTGATTTACTGTTTCGTGAAAAATCAACCCTGCGGTCAAACGTTAAGACAAATTGTTAAGCAAGGCATTCGTGCATCGTTTTGTAGGTTGGCGATTTAAAATGTAATAAAACTGGACCCAAGTGGACGGCAAACACCACATCATGGTGTTTCCAGTGGCGATGGTGATATTTAATAGCAGCGAATTCCTTCAACTGTCTGCAACATTAACTTTAAACTGTTTTTGGCATCAGTGCCCCAGAATCAAAGAGCAATGTCTTCTTTCTGGACTCACCACGGTGCAGCAGTGTTCAACAACCATCCAGGGAGAAATCCATTGTAAAAGAGGCACAGATACCAATTTCTCCACCGACAGAACTCTCAATAAATCATAATGCTCTGCAGCCGCAAGACATGTTAGGTTTTCAGTGAGCGGAAGAAAGGGATTCTGGGAAAAGCACAATATCATTAACTGAAGCAGAAATGGATGCGGCAGGTTTAGGGAGTGCGATTGTGAAAGAATACTGAACGAAAACGGTTCAATGCCAAAGAAATGCTGCGCACGTAACAAATGAGAAATATCAAATATAAAGTACCAGAGTGAACTCAGGTGGACCTTAAGATGCAAAGCCGCTCACGGGACGTGTCACATCTGTAAAATCTATTAAGTTCTCCGATTCAAAAGCAAGCTGTACAATCGCTCTCTCTCTTTCGCTGCCAGTTCAACCTCACAAATAAACAACTAAATCATTTTAAAGGGTTTAGCAGTTATTTTCATAAAGCTGTTTCGCCGTCATCCTCAATTTGGGACACTCTCTTGCAGCTGTGAGCAGCTCCTTATCCATCAAAAGCACACTTAAAAATGAAGTTTCTTTTAGTCTTATTTATTCTGTGTTTTTTTGGGAGGGGGGCTTTCTGGCCTTTCTTGGAGAGGTCGCAGGTACAGACAGGAGACAAAAAGGTCCCGCGGCTGGAAACAAACCAGCAACATTGTTATTACGTAGAATTCGTCTTAAACCACAACGTCCAGGAGGATGCATAGAAAGAGCTGTTGGTTCATGCGAGACTGCAGTTCCTGCTGTTGTTGGACTGGACTTCTTGTTATCGTCAGGTGCTCATGTTATTATTCTTTTTGTTTTGTATAAGGAGAGCGGGGCTGCAGAACAATAAGTGCATTATACAGCAACACAGTATGATGTACTGTACTGCAGCTGCACCATAAACTAAAGCACCGACCACAGACAGACATACAGTATCTTATTAAACCAAATGGCTAAAAGCATCATTGCAGAAGCAAAATCATACAAGAAAACTAGGACAACACCCAAAATCTAACGGACTGTGAACCCACTACCCATCTGACCCTAAAGCTAAAGTTGCTGCTGCAGGGCCATTTTAATGATTGTAATCTGATTACATACTGAAGTCATTGCAAGTGTTTGTTTCATTGTGGTATCTATGATCACGCCACTGTTATCTTATCTGACCTCTGGTGGCCGTTAGGTTGCACAGTAGCATCTATAGAGGACACCAGCTTCGTTTCAACTCTGCAGGAAGACGTGTGAAGCTTTATGTTTGTGATGCCGTGTGACCTTTTTAAAGAACATTTCAAGAACTATATAAAAAGAACAGGACCAGCTTCTGACAGCACGGCTTGTGTGCACTGAGCACGGAATCAGGACTTACTTGTTGACAACCTTGATACCCAGCGAACGAGCCGAGCCAATGATGGATTTGACGACGGTCTCGAGGGAGGTGTTCCTCATTTTGAAGCACTCATCCTCGATTTTCACCTGGGCAATCTCATACACAGCCCTCACCGACACCATCCCCGCTGTCTCGTGGCCTACACACACACACA
>JAVQJL010043345.1:0-14890 GCA_036024295.1 Nannoperca obscura | reverse complement strand
ACTCTATTTTCTATTCATTTCACAACGTATGGTGGTGAATAAGTGTGACTTTTCATGGAAAACACAAAATTGTTTGGGTGACCCCAAACTTTTGAACGGTAGTGTATATATATATATAGATGTTGGGTGTTTGGTGCGAATAACACAAAGTGAAAATCCCCCTCTACTTCTGTCTGAACACACCTTTAGTGTTTAACGTTCCTTTAGGTTGCTTCTAGGATGCCATCTTTTTTGTAATTTTTATTAGCAGTTTTATTTATGATTTTACCATTACTTTTACAAATTATTTATTCTGTTATTTTTTGCTAGTGTGCACCTCATTGTCGTTGCTGCCTATCGTGGCAATCAATAAAGCAATCTCAATAAGTCAATCCTGCTTATATGATGACTAAATAACAAATATGTTAAAAAAACTGAATGAGTTTAACAAGCATAATCCTCACACACCTCAAACTCCAAGCAATTCTACTGCACTATAATAATGCACTGAATCAATGAATTTACTTGTATTACCCCAAATGACACCCACAGATCCTAAATGGAGGAGTTGCATGTCAGGAGCAGCTGGTGGTTTACAGAGAGACACCTGTGCGGATTAAGCTCCGGTGTCCGGTTAAGTTTCGTCCTCCCAGTGGCCCCGAGCCTAGACTGATAAATGACGCCCAGCTCTCTCAACGCATAGCTTACTGACACACATCTCACACACGCTGCTCTGATTTCACAGTGGAAGTGGCCTGAATATACCAAGATTCAAAATAGAATGGTTAGGTCATATTGCTGATCTAGGAACCAGGACTATTGTGGTTAAATATGGATTTGTTGCAGTATCGTGCCTTTTTTAAAATGTTTATTAAATGTCTTGGCTAGCTTCCATCTATGTTAAAGTCTATACACTGTTGCAGTGAGTGCATCTTTAAGTGAATGCATGAACTCCATATTATAGAAAGTAAGGGGAACATTTTTGGAGTATATTAAATCTTTGATAAAATGGTTATTCAGTTTTTGCTAATTATTAATTCATCATGCAAACTGCCATACTAATGGTATTCAGCTTCTCAAATGTGAGAAATTGCATTTTGTAAATTTATATTATTTTAAATTGAATACCGTTTTAGAATGAAAAAATGTCCTGATCCAAGTCCTTTAATAAACGTGTATTTACCTAGATATTGGTATCTGACACATTGAAATGACAGCTATAGCTTTCTAAATGTGGCACACCTTATTTTTCACAAGCTACTCGATCCAACCTACGGTTCTGATTCAGAACTGTAAAGTTGATCAGCTTACATATTGACATAATGAGAATGAAAGTTTAACTGAAAGAATGGGCCTCCTGAAATAGAAGTCCAGTGATCAGTTAGAAAAACATCTAGAACTCTGTTGGAGTTGTTGGAAACACGTGCTTGTACTGCAGTGTTACAGAGTGATGCTTCATTTACCACATAAACAATCTTTTGCTGAGTACAGACACCGGCTGCAGTGAGCAGGCAAACCCAACAACAGGCAAGTTTCATTTTGGCCTGCCATCAAGTTACTCAAGGAATTATTAATAATTAGCGACAGCTGATATGACCTCCTGCCTGCGACATTTGTCATTTTAACCGGTGAAAGCTACGTCTGAATATGTTGTATCTCCCAGCTGTCATTAAGGAGAGCAGTATTGCAACACTAGCAGGCTGAGGTAGAAAAGACAGTCGAGTTCAGTAAATAAAAGAACCTGATTTTGGTGCGCTTTCTTTTAGTAGATATCGATCCATTCAAACATGGCCAAAAAAGCCAGTACCAGTACCCAGGACCAATCCTTAGGACATCTCTAGACTGGACTGTTGACTGTTGGACCAAAATTGTGTAGGTTGTTTAAACATTATTAACATGTCATAGATTAAACAATTGATAAAAAATAAAATTGTGGTTAATAATGGATTAAAATATATTCATTGTACCACTAATACAAAACAACTTATTTTTGTATGTGGAGTTTCTCCTTATCTGATTTTAGGGTTACATGAACAGAAGTGCCATATGTTGTGAAGGTTTTAAAGTCCTCTTAGACAAATTTGGTTTTGGGCTGTATAAATAATAATGATTTTCTTTATTGTGGGGACCCAATACATGTTAAACATGTGACCTGTTTTGGGCATCAGCTGCAACAAAGATTCAAGATTCAGATTCAAAAATCCTACTGAATTCAGAGAAGCAATTTTGACCATTTTCCATACTTTTTTTGTCTTTAATTAAATACATGGCAATAAAGAGCAACAGGAAATATGAAAAGAGAAAACAGGGTTGGCATGCAACAACAGTCCCCAACCAGACTTGAACCCAGATCTTTATGGTTGCATGGCATGTGTTTTAAACTGCTGGCCCACTGGGACATCGCTTTTGATGGTTTTCTTGGTAGAAAGAAACAATGTTTGTCTTTGATGACTTTGTGTTGTGGCATCAATAATATATAATAAACCACTGGGGTGGCATCTTCACATAATGCACACAGGACGAGTAAAAGAAAACCCCAGAAGAAATAAATCACAATACTGGGCTAAACGTTTTTTTCCAGATTGCCTTCCAAGAATATTTGCACTGTTGCTGAAACAAATCTATGCACATTTTAAAATTTTGTGATCCTGACATGATGCACACCATGTCAAATGTTACGTTTATCACAACTGAATAACAGACAGTAATTCAATTAACCTGAGTCAGTATGTCTTCTCAACTCTTTTGGCATTTTGTGGTGACCAACAACTGTGATGACTTCCTGCACTGATTCCCTACAAGAAAAGATACACCTTGTGATTTATTGGAGAAGTTCATGCAGCCAGCTGGCAAAGAAAAGCCACATCTTCACCTATGAAAGAGACAGGATGAATGGTGTGGACCACTGAGTGAAGAAGACAGCAAGAGCAGAAGTCCGTTGATAACAGGCAATAAACTGAATACACTCGCAGCTCGTACATTTTATATGGCAGTAAACATCTTCATCAGGTTCTGCTACTCCAACTAAAGGCCCCTGTATTCTTCAAATACAGCACTTTGCAGATTGTCCAAAATTATCATTCCTACTTCGCGCAGCCATCGGTCGGGAGAGTGGTGGTGTGAAAGTAGGCAACGAAACCCCAAGAAGATTAGTTGTTGTCAGATCAGCAACTAAGGGGATCCCAATAAACAAATAAAGCTCTCTTTTTCCCCCTGATTTTTTCATGCTTCCACTGCTTCCACTAATTTTCATGTTTACAACCTATTTTAACACCATGGATGCTGTTTAGTGTGCATTGTTGTCTTTATTTATGTGAGCATCGTACAAAGACTACAAAGGCACTCAAAAGACACTGATTCCTAGGAGAGAGACTGGGGAGGCAGCCAGAAAGAGGTAAGTGATAAAGAGAAAGCTCAGAGCGAAAAGAAGAAAACTGACCTTACAATGTATCTACCTGTCACCAAGTCATCAGAGAGACGTCATAGTGCCCAATTTAAGAAAATTCCCCTCAAGCAAAGTATTGGAGGACTTCGTGTTGATAGCCAGCTGTCTGACTTTGTATAGGAAACACACTAAAAGCTTAGCATACCAGTCCTAAAATGTACTCTACAGTTAACCAAATTTGTTACACGTGCATTAGTCTCAGTATAACTTTCAGGTTATAAAAATACACTGCTGTCATATTGTGTAACCCTATCATCAAGGAGGAAAAATGCCTATTCTTTGCATGTTTTTTTTATTCAAGGCATAATCTTTGTTTTAGAGCTCCAGATTATTTCACAAAAAATGTTGCTTGACTGTGGGGTTAAAATGGTGAGCATGATCTTTGTAGTGCTAGCAGGCATTAATGATGCTAGCAACACAATCCAGTCAGCTATAAAATATAGAAAAGTATGAAAAGAAGAAAAGAGGGGTAAAAGGAATTTTGGAAAAGTCCCTTGACTAACTGCATTACAGTAAAACGAGGTAACTGAATAGTTAGAGATGACATATGTGTGCAATGTGAACAATTTTCTCTCCAGTACCAGTTTAAGGCTGATATACTGTAAAAGGAGACGTGAGATGGTATGCGTCTGCAGCAGTAGCAAACACAACCGAGCGACTCCAACATAAATCGAGTCCATGATGATGTCAGTAGATTCCTGTGAGAGCAGAAACCATAAATGTAAAATTACACAGCATGAGAGCAGCCCCAAGAGTATATTCCTCGTGTAACGTCTTAACTCCATGTTCCCAACGTGAAAAGACACAGAAAAGTCCTCCAGGGTTCGGTTGTGCTGGATCTACTGTTCCAGGATCAAGTTAGAGCACATCTGTTTCAGATGGAGAGCTAAGACTGTGGCAAATCATGGCTCAATTTGATTTGAAATTAAATTTAGAGAAATGTAGTAGACCATGTTTATTATGTATTCGATATATTTACGATATAGTCATAAATAAACCTGGGGTTGTCCTTAATTCTAAAATAAATGATGAACAAAAGCAGCCCTGTTGTGCCTTACACTGGTGTTAATTCCCATATCAGATAAGTGAACTATTACCATATCACTGTATACATTACATCAGCTGAATAATAAAATGTGGCAGGCAATCCAAGTTCATCTACTCTAATAAAATTAAAGTAAAACTCTATGTTGAATATATTTTATCTTGAGGCAGACTTACAAAACAGTAACATTTCATAAGGATGTAGTCATGTGTGCTCTGAGCAAGTCACACCAATTAGTATTTCAGCAACTAAATGCAGCTGTAGTGATTTGCAATGAAAGCCTTAAAGCGGCTATAATCAATATTTTTGCATCAAATGACAATGAGAAAATCACGTGAAACTGTGAAAGGGGTTGCATGTGAATCTGCAGCTCCCCTCAGCCTAATGGAGCTTTATACTGAGTTTTAGGTCATTGTTTATCTGTGCAGCTGCAACTTTACTGTTTTGGTCCACTCTCACTGTCCTCATAGCATAGTTTCTGGCCCCAGCAGGCAGCTGTTTTTAGTTAAAAAGCTCTAAAAACCCACTGTACATTACCTGTCCAACACTAAACAGCAGACAGATAGAGTTAGCGAGTTAGAGTTATCTGGTGAACATATTGTAGATTTAGCAGCTAAAGAGACAGATATTTCCCTCAGGAGTAGGTAAAGACAAAAACGAAGCTAAAAGAGAGTGCATATTGGACTTACATTCAGCAGGTGGACACAAACACGACTCCATGTGAATGATAATGTTGCTCCATAACTGTTGGATGGGTAAATAAGAAACAGTTTGCTAACATGTAACATTATCAACTTTAAAGGTGATGATATGTCAGTGTGTTTACACCTTGTTTGTCTGCTGCCTCCAAGTGGCAAAAAAGTTGCAGGTTTAACTATTTTTGACTTACGAGGTGTTTAAAGGATAAGGCTAGCAATAATCTATATTTTTGTTGTTGTCTGTTTTGATAACTGATTAATAATTTCAGTCATTTTCCATCATTCCCTCATTAGACACTTTTCTATATATACTGGTCCCCTTCCTTTGTTACTTGTGGATTTGTCTGGCTTATTTTTCTGCTTGTGGACTGTTTGCTATATGCTTAATTTTATTGTTCCTCTTTTGGATGTTTTCCCCATCCTTCTGTTTCTTGTGCCTACAATTGCTGGTTGCCTGTAGACCTGCCTCTTCCCTATATTGGACCTTAAACTATATTTTTGTGTGTTTAATAAACACTTGAACTGCTCCTGTTTGCCTGTGTTTGGGCCCTTTACCTGCGGCCAACACCTCCTCGGCGTAACTATCATGTTTTGTATTCAGACAGTAGTTGTTAATAGGAGCAAGTTGTTTATTTTGGGTTTTGTCATGGGCATTATAGAAAGAAAAATACAGAACATAACCAGACTTTTTAAACTTGTTAAAAGTCAGATGGTACAGTGGTTGTGGTCTAACCAGCTTCCTATTGGTTCATGTTTGGTATCAAAGTTACGTGTGTGTGTGTGTGTGTGTGTGTAAATAATTCAAATGAATCCTCATCTCCTTTTCCGTTAGTCCCACAGTCACCAATTAGGAGGAAGATGCGAAAAGAAGAAAGAGCCCTAAATGCATCGTTTAAGATCCAGTATTGCAGACTTTAATCTTTGCCCAAGTTAACCTGTCTGCTTGAGTTAGACATCAGCATACAGTTCAGAGGACAAACCCAGCAGGAGAGCTCCCGCCAAAACATTGTCTCGCCTTTGAAAGGATTTGAAATAGTTCAGATGACAGGGAGGGGGCAGGAAGTAAAATTGTGATGGCAATGCTCTTTAACACTGTAATCCCATTGTCAATTTCAAGGATTAATGTTCTTTCATCAGGGTCAGTGTTTGTGTGTATGAATGTGTGGAGGACGGACATGTACGGGTAAGGAACATGTCGGCAGTTAATGGTTGAACCAAAACAAGAGGCTCACAGTCAATTACAGGTCTCTCTTTCTAAACCTCGGACAGCACCTGTTGCTGTGTGGAATATTTTTTGTTTTACCAACAATACTCCAAAAATAGTGTGCAAGCAGCAGATATGCAGGAAATTCTTCATTTTCCTCCAGTGGAGGTCCAGGGAGTAAAAAGGCATTTTAAAGAACTATGTTTGCATCATATTCATAGAGAACTTGAGCTTTAGTTAAGCAAATATATTTTTGGGACAGACTGGCCTTTGTTGACAAGAAAGCACATGTTGAGAAACAGAAAGCTCCATAGTCTCCATAGTCAGAAAGCTGTTGCAGAACCACTTTTAAGACCAGCTCAAGGTAAAACAGAACGTCATTCTGAAGAGCTGACTTCCACATTTCACCGTCCAGGATAACACAAAGAATCATTGCAGTTTATTACAAACTGGGTAACAAGGGGGTGACACTATACTCAAAGTAACTGTTCAGATTTGAGAACCCAGTCGCATTGCGACAAAAATAAAGGCCAACAAGGCAAACATGAGCAGTCAGATGATCACACACACGTTACACCATCTAAACCTAAATGTAAGACTCCATACCCTTGGTCACTTCATGTGTCAAAGCTATCAGATTTAAAGAAAACTAAGTGAAAAAGGGATTTCAATCAGTTCAAACCAGCTGGAGAGGCTCTAGATGAGTCACAGATGTTGAAAATGTGGATATGCATCAGTCTCTACTATGCACATACGTCTGTAATCAATCTCTCACTGATATTAGCTGTTGTCCTTCCTGTCTCAATAAAGTGAGAGGAAAATACATCTCCAACAATTTCAACATACGATCATACAGAAGACACACCAAGCCGTTTTATCTGAACAAAAGTTATATCTCTCAATCCCTAAATACAAGTCATCCATGTATTCGTCTTACTTTACTGTTATTGTTGTAACATGGGTGTCAACTTCCAAAGCACCCAAATAATTATTCTTTGGACATGTTACGTCCCCCTTTGGAAACTAGGGGTGAGTAGCGATGACAACACAACCCAGTTGGTCAGGTTTGAGAAAGGATGGAAGATGGTTGTGCAAAATAAACTGATAACAAAACCAGACCTGGCTAAACCCTAACTCTGAAAAAGAAGCTGGCTTTTCTAATGAAAAAGGAAATTCACCAAAAACTATACAAAGATGGCACCAACCACTAGCCTAATGTCTAATAAAAAGGTACTGTGTGTACAGGGCCCCCAAATTACCTAGTCCTATCCTCCACCTACCTTTTCTCTAGTAGTTTCACAAGGTCTCTTACAAATGATAACCCAGGAAGGCAAAGAGCAGAGACAAAAAGGTCCCAAAGTGACAATTAGGGCAGCCTGAAGTCTGAGGGAACAGTGAGTAGTTCAACCGGACTGCACAGGTGGAAATTTAATCATCATAACTTATGGCTGAACATGTCTAGCTAGCCTTTAACACTTAACTTAGCCATACTAGCTAAGCTATTTAGATGCAATAGGATAGTTTGTTAAAATGTGTTGAAACTAGCAGCCATTGTAAGATGTAGCAGGTGGAATAAAAACACATGAATTAGTTTTTGATATGTCTCTGGAGCACATGATGCATGGAACGCATTGAGAATGAAAAAATAGAGCAAATCCTCTATTTCATAGACTATTCACACTTTAATAGCAGTCATTGTTTCAGGGGGCAAGCCAAAATAGCTTATTATTCAGTGATTCGAAGGGGCTGGGAAATGATTGCCCTGTCTGCATTGCAGTCAGCTTGCAATGATGAACATCACACAGATGAAAGAAGAGGGAAATGTTTTTGTACTCAAACGAACAGGTGGAAACCTTAACTGCAGTTGGCAGGTTGTGCTAACAAGCTGGAGGGCGTTTGGAGGCTTTCTGGGATGTGTGCGTCTGTACTGTGGCTAATTAATCACAGAGTACTGACACAGTTAAACTGAGTCAAATGACTGCATTTCTCCAGGAACACAGAAATAAATGGATGTGTGCTCTGTAATTGATTCCTCATTTTCACAGACTTCAAAAGAAACCAAGAGTTTTAATCAGATAACAGATAATGATTCCAAATTTATTAGCCAAATTAAGACATTTTATATTTACTTCTGCAGGAGCCCAGATTCTCCTCTTGACAAAGTTGGGAATATAATGACCTTGTGCTAATATTGCCCATAAAAAACAACAGATAATACATTCCCCTCAGGGTTTTCAGAAATGCTGTTTTGGGTTAGATGTTCTTTCATGTCTTTGGGTTTGTTTTACAGTTATTCAAAACTAAGCAAACTTTTGGAGAGGGGAATACACTCACTGAGATGTAGAAAATGTTAAGCAAAAACTCAAAGGATGGCTTCATACCACTTATTGAATTCCCACTTTATAACTTAGTTTACATAGTTTTACATGTCCTCCATTGCAAACATCTGACATCCATTCAAACTATTTAGTTAACAAGGATTTAAGGCTAAACAAAAGCTGTTGTGCAGAGAGGGGGATTGGATGTCAGTTAGTCTTGGATGTATGAAGTACATCATGAGAAAGCAAGTTTTTAGATAGAGATTTTGTAAAAGTGGAGATGTATTGCATGATGTTTGAGATAAAGCTTGTTGGCCACAGTTAGTGTTTATGTGATCCTTAATATCCGACCAGTTTGTTTATACTGATTGGGATTCAATTACCTTGCTTAGTTTTCACAAAACAGCTCTACTGCTGATGCTGCACTATAATCAGTGTCCAGTTGTGCAGTCTTTATTTTGGGGGAAATCCCGCTGGGGGCCTGGCCTAGATTAATGCACATTTTCATCCTTATTATAAAAAATCTTTTTGCATTTCAGTTGGGAAACTTTCAGGTTTCAAGGGCATGATTAATGATTAAGAAGGAAAACTTCTCATCTTTGAAGCTCTTAGAGACATCAAAGCTATTCAGCTTATTGTTAAACTTAGCTGTGCTTTAGGATATCACTAACACAAATGCATTAAATAGTTTCAAGTGAAGGGAATGAGGAAAACTGGCAAGTAAATGTATGTCATTCAAGTATATTTACACTATGTATGTATGTATATTTAGTTGAGTTTTAATGGAGCACAACATTTAATTGACCATATAAATGTTTATAGTTACATTTTCCGTAGTATGTTACTGTTTGAACTCATCTTAACCTAAAATACAGTTCAGAAGACATGGTGTCTTGTGTCATAATATATGTATAAACTAAAAAACTATCTTACATCTAAACTAAGAAAGTGACATCATAACATCCAGTCACTTTTATTGTATAAAAGTGACTGGATGTTATGAATTCACTGACAAAGCTTAACAATAAACCCATTAAAATTAGTGCATATGGGTCACCACAGTGACACAGATTTTTCATCTTGCAATGGACTTCATTTTCCCCAGAGCAAAAATGTGTCACTTAATAGTTAATTAAAAAATATTAATCTAT
Source organism: Nannoperca obscura (assembly GCA_036024295.1). NCBI lineage: Eukaryota > Metazoa > Chordata > Actinopteri > Centrarchiformes > Percichthyidae > Nannoperca > Nannoperca obscura. The sequence goes on along the minus strand of JAVQJL010043345.1, from coordinate 5,050 downwards.
TTTTAAGTAGTAAAGTTGCAAACAACAAAAATTGGAGCAGCGTTTTTCTTTCCATAATACAGTATTGTGTCATTTTTCAAGATGTAATGTAGGTTTAACTTCTTGACACACGGACCTTTTGCTGACTCTTACCTGCAGGCTTATTTACAAAACTGGTTTGAGTAATATATTAGCTGAATATATGAAGAAGCTTTATTTCGCTTCTTGCAGCCACCCATCTTGAGCCTCTCGGCCACAGTTTGAATGTTATGGCTGACCTGAGCTCCACGTTCACTGTTGGCCTTTGGGCACGGAGACACTGCAAACCTACCTTCATCGCCCATACTCTTGTTTAGTCTCACACTCAGACAATTGGTTTTCTCCCAAACCCCTGATAACTAACAGACTCCATTAAGTGTTTCTCTAGTATCCACATGGTGCCCAAAAGCATTCACGCTCACACTGGAATGTGTTTTTAATCCAAAACAAAGAGTCAAACAAAGGTCTCTATCTGATAAAACTGACATCCATAATGAATGGTTTGATGGTCGCCTAATGGTTAGGGGAGTGGCATTGTGATTTAGAGGTCAGTGATTTAAATCCTCAGAGCAACTGGGCAAGGAAACAGTATGACATACAAATGACCCATCTTAAGAACCATCAATGAGGTAGGGGTCCTTTTTATGATGAAAAGTCAGTAAATACATGTATCTGTCTCTGGTAGATTTGAAAAAAACACAAAGAACAGAGCTATTTAGCTCAGTCATCTCTCAAACAACTTTGGTGATTCAGATCTGAAGGTGGAGAGTTCCAAAAAGAGCATCGAACTTGCCATCAAACGTCTTTAAACAGTAGCTGCAAATGTGTTGAATTTCAGATTTACTGCCTCATCTAGCATTATTATTGGTAAAGGACCCATCCTGAAATTGGTCAAAATGACATTAACTCAAATAGATAAGGTCAGGGATAGTTAATACTAGCACAACCTCTTCTAAGGCAGGAGGGAATCCTTATATGGTCTTGTTATGAAATTATCCTGAGCTAGGTTTTTTTATTTTTGTTTCTTTCACACAATGAGGAAATTCTAGGGCCTAAGGAAACCCAAAAGAACCATGTAGTTACTTGGTCTGTGAAGAACATAATTAATGAGCAATTTATGCTGTTCCTTAAACTTTAAACAGCCAAACCAATTTCACTAATGCTGCGTAATCAAGTTACAGTATTTTGTGGGAGCCTTTTCGTCCAAACTTTGTAGTTTCTACTGCCATGAGGGTGAATAGATCATTTTCATCTTGGTGTTCTTTTAACTTCTCAGACAAAAACATCAAGCTGCTAATTGGCCACCAGCAGGGGCCCAATAATCAAACTGAATGATAATTTGTTTCACCTCATTCATTCAGTCTGACAACATACTATCAGAGGCAAGTGATATGAATCTGAAGCTGGATTAGCGATTGTAAGAAGCAGTTATAAAGAAATATGTAATTTAAGATTATTAGTTATTTCTGAGACAACAGCTACGTCGATTTCCACATTTGTTGCTATTTTTGCAGCTTTCTTTTGTCGCTCCTTTTCATGGATGTAGCTAGCAAGCAATGTAGAAAGCTGACCTCTTCATTGTTAGCCCCATCTTCAAACTCAAACCTGGCTGCAGAGCAAACAAATCAGATGTTGGCCTCTACAGCCACACTAGTCTGCATAAACTTTGACTTTTTGCTGACATGAAACTAAACAGAATTATATAATACTACAATGGACTTTTACATGGACCAGTCGGACCTTTGGCTACTAGCAGAATGTGGTTGTGCTGGACATCTTAGTTTTTATTTTAAAAATCTAAGCAATGTGAAACTATTTTGGTCAAAAATTGTTACATTTTTAAAGTTAAAGTTGAGTTTAAGAGTTTATCATCATCAATAAACAAATGTAGAATTTCTTTTTCTCACAAACACGGGCATAAAGTCCTTTATCCCCTCTAATCCTGCCAAGTGATGCCACTTTTGGGTCGCACTAATAATAGCCCAGCTTGAGATCACTTCCACATCTAACATAAAATGTGGCTGTAGCCTGGGTTATGATCATATCTTTCCCATTTTTCCACTATTTTCTACCATCATGAACCAATCTAAACCAAGCTGGAGAAGGTTCCCTGGAATGACAATTAAATGAACAAAGCACAACCTGTGCAGTGAACCAAAACAAATGGGTAGAGCGAGCCGTTGCCAAAATCTATAACTATGCAGCAGCATATTATACACAGTTAAAAACTTTTTTTTGTTTAACATAATAGCAATGGTATGTTTACATCACACATGATACGCTCTGAAGTGATATGCTGGTGATTTCTGAAAAAGATGAACAAAGTGCACCTGTACCCCCCCACACAGGTCACTCGGCACCAATGTGACAACCATGGCCTTGTTTTGTCTCTAGTATTCCTGAGTCTTTAATTAAATAATCCAAATGGGATTTGTATGGAGCTCTTTGAAGCCCTGTGTTCTTTGCCTCTGGTGAAATATCAAGACACAGTGCTTCTTTTGATCAGTGCAATCAAAATCAACTTTTGAGTGGTCGCAGTGTCGGATCCACTCCAGGAACAGAAGCTTCCGCATGGCTTCATCTTCGCTGTGAGGGCCAAGGGATTCCCTTATTTGCCACAAAATGTGTTATGAGCTCATAATTGTAAACTGTTCAGCTGTTGTTTCATGTGTATGAGGTAATGTGTTCTTTAATGACCACATTTAGGTACATTCATTTAATAGAGGTAAGCTTGTTCTTGCACTAAACTGGATGTAAAACTTAATATCTTTCCTTTTAAAATTTTTAACAACAACATCTTATTTCCCCATCTCCTGTGGTGCATCAGGGGGTGCACATTTGCCCGGACATCTGAGCTAATTAGCGCTTTCTTCTGGGGGTGGGGGGAGGTTCGGTTTCTCAATCTATAGTTTGATTCACAAACTTCACCTCTGGGGCTGTTGTGTGTGAGAACCAGCATTTCAAACTTGTTTTGAGGAGAGTTCAAAGTTATTGAGAGAAGACGGTGCTTTGTGTCACCTTTCATCGCGCTGAAGAGACTGAAAGGAGTGAAAAGCGTCACCATGACAAGCTCAGTCATCTGTGAAAATAAGTGCCTGTGTATTTTCACTATAGTTAACAGCCCCGTGTTATGATGCAGTGAGGTGTTTACATAGTCTAAGATTATGGTGTGAGTTTGTTAAATTTGTATACATTTTATTTATCTTTTATCTTCTTTTCTGTCTGTGTGAAAATGTGTTTAACAATTTCCCAGAGTCGAAGGTGACAGCTTGAAATGTTTCGTTTTGTCTGACCAACAGTCCAAAACCCAAAGATATTCAGTTTAAAATGATATACAACAGATAAAAGCAGCAAATCATCAGTGAAGAAGCTGCAAACATTTGGCTTTTTTGCTTAATTGGAACAAGTAATTAATTTTAAAAATGGTTACAGATAAATAAACTAATCAATTGGACTAATTGTCAATGCTATGGAGATGTAAGATAGTTTGACAGCTGGTGAATTAAAGGTGTTAATGTGCCATCTTATTGGATATTACATGACAGGATATTCAGATTAACGCTGGTGTAAAACTCTTTTTTACTCCTTTAATTTGAGCCTTTATGAAACTAGTGAGAACAGATTTGAGTTTGATGATCGAAGCCTTTGGCACAAAATGAAACAATACAGAAATGACACAAAGACCTCAGGCATAGTGAAACACTATGGGCCCAATCAACTTTTATACAAGCACAAGGTCAGGCTAAGTAATGTACGACACATCAAAATGAGACTAAAGTGTTCACACATGGTGGAGTAACTGTGGTAGCTTTTGATGTCCTGAGCACCTTACAAGCTGATTAAACACAAGGTTTACGAGGCCTGTGAAACACTGGAGATGTCTCTCTGCAAACCAAGTGGCATGTGGTGTTGCAGTAATTAAGTTATTAAGTCTTTAGTTCATGTCCATCCTCTGTGCAAGCTGTTGTGAGGCAAATTTATGGCTCAAATTAGATCCACAGCTTATTACAGCCTGAGAGGTATGGAGCTAATTTTGCATGGCGAGTAAGAAGTCAACCAAAATCTCCTCAACAAGTCTATTTGTCCATATGGACCTGTTTAAGCCTGACATGTGTTCCTTACATAGTGCAGCACTCAAGGAGTTATGAATTAGCCTGTGACATGCAAACAGGTGCACACGGTCAGAAATATACACCGGCTAAGCTAATGTTTACTCTGAGTGAGGCACACCAGGCATAATGATTATCGTTCCACACCCTGTCCAAGATTTCTTGGATTGTATTAGCAACGTTACCAATAACAATGTCATGCCTTGTGTTGATATCCAATCAATTCATTTGAAAAGCACCAAGATGTGTTGATCCCAGATGCAGAGAGGAGAAAGTGGGTGAGGGGCTGGGGTGTGCGGAAATCTAAAATTCTCCTCTCTGTGAAAATTAACCAGTTTCTCCTTTTTTACAAGCACTAATTTAACAAGTTAAGTTCTTATCTTTATGGCTTCAGAAAAATTGGGTCAAAACTTGTGAGTGAGTATTGGACGTAAATTCATTAGGTGGCCAGAGGAACTCCAAACTAATGTTGCTCCGTATGTGCTGAATGTGTAAATAAGCACATTTTTGTTGTTTACTAACATTTGTGTTACGGCCCCTGCTCCTATTGCTACCGCTACTCCTGGGCACTAGGTGTCCCTGCCTGTTTTTGTCGGTTTCCTTGTCTGTCTCTGTCTGTTTTGTGTAGCAGGTGCTGAGTGGGGTTAATCAGTGGCATGAGCTACACCTGGGTGCGGGGTGCTCTGCCCATTAAAAGGAGCCTCCTTAGTCTTTGCGTGAGCTGTCGTTCCAGTCGGGTGGTCGCCCTGCTCTGCTCTCGGTGGTCTGGTTTCTCTGTTCTCGGGTTCCTGGTTTGCTCTCTGATCACTGTCGGTTGTTGGGGAGCTGCGTCGTGGGGGGGCTCTGACCCTCGGCTGACTTCGTAGCAGCAGGCTAATACATTCTCCATTTGTGACTGTATTACTAAAAATAAATTGCCTTTA
>JAVQJL010043341.1:0-43182 GCA_036024295.1 Nannoperca obscura | reverse complement strand
GAGGAGATTTTTGAGATAATATGGAGATTCATTGAGACAGTAAGATATGTTTGAACATGAGGTGATATAAATATATATATATATATATATATATATATATATATATATATATATATTATGCTTACAATGGGGGTTGATCCTGGGGAGAAATTGCATTTCATCTACATCCCTATGGCTTGTCTATTCACATAGCAGACAACAACTCCACCATGATGTAAAGGTAAATAAAGGATGAGGAAAGTGTCAGCCAAGAGGAGCAAGCCATGGTAATTTCTGTGGTCCAACTGTTGTCAGACATATACCGCCTGACTTTATTCACAAACACATTTTAATATTCAGTATGTCAAGTCCACTGCAGCAACAAATTGCACATTAAAAGTAGCCAGAAGATTGAATGATTCAGACACATCCAGATTTTCCAGAATTTAAAGGGTCAGTTCACACAAATTACAAAAGAAACTCAACACATTTCTCACTTACTCATGTAGCCATGCAGATATTTCTGGGTTTTTTTGACCAAGTTTAGCAAACCTGGTCTCATAGACTTCAGCCTTCACCTCAGTACAACCAGGGCAAATGGAATTTCATTTGTGGTGCTTGCAGAAATGAAAAATAACATGTCAATAAATTCAGCCTGTGCAAATAGAGCCAAAACTATCTGTACTGCTAGATAGTGGTAAGTGACATAATTTGGTAGATGCAACACTTGAAATTATGTCCTAAGAGCAGAATTATTAGGTGACTGGATATACCAACATTAACTCATGGAGTAGCGTATAAATCGTTTTTTCACTTTTTGACATTTCGTGTTTCATGTCTATGAGGTTTTACTTTTCACATGTAATTTAATGCCATTAGAGATGGCACATTTTATGATTTTTTGACGTGCAGGAAAGGACGTTAGTAAGGTGACCTTTGTCGTCATTGTCAGGTGACCTTAGGTTTAGTCAACAAAATTAGTAGGTTAGGTTTAGGAAACGATATTAATGGTGACTTTTGGTTTCACATGGAACAGCAGTCTCCTGGGTGAAAGTCGTGTGGTTGTTTGACCCTGACCACCTCCCTAAGCAGACGTCGCTGTTTATACTACGTGACCTGACATTTTTATAATCTGTGATATTCGCGTGTAATATGACACGACGTCCCTGCAGAATACCAATCAGTAGGATACAGACTAAATAGCGTGACATGCAACAAGTGTGATAACACGTGAAATGACTTAAGACATTGGCCTGTGGCATTCGGTGAGACCAAGCTGGATATACAGAATGATACAGGGGATGTGATATTCCACCGAATTGCAGGCATTTAGCAAATTGATATCCTTTAAATTATTAATTGCCCATTCATCTGAATGCAGCTGCTGTTTTCAATTTACTCTGACTGACCAGGGATCATCGTGACTGAGAGTCAAGATATATGAAATACAGTACAAATGCTGCTGCATGTGAATGAGCAGCAGGGCTCTGTTATCCCCATGCAGAGTGTGGCTTGGAGAGAGGCAGGCCTGAGCGATGATGAGTCCATCCCTCGCGAATAAATTGGGGTTGACTTTGTGAGGGCCTTGAAGGAAGGGAAATGGAATGGAATGAGAATGTGCTGTTGCTATGCTGCAGGATTATATTCATGGAAGATGAGAGGCAATGGTAATGTTAGGTGAGGGAGGCGGCGAAGCTTCATGAAACCTCTGTAAGGGTGAAGGACACATGACCCCAGCCACTGGCATTGCTGTGAAGGAAGAGGAAGATCTTATTCAAGCGGCAACGTCAAACTGAGACGACACTCCCATTTTCATCAGTAACCTGAGAGAAAAAACAACTTTGCAGGACCTTGCTTCATGTCATCATGTTGTCTTTTCTAGAAGCACAACAGAAGCTTGACAATGAACAGAAGTGATAAAAAGAGCATGTAGCCCAGTGTTATAACATTCCTGGAAAAATGTCTTCCCTTTTTTCCCTTGACAGCATATCACTAAAGGCTGTGCCATCTTTTTTTTCTTATTAAAGGGCAAAGCCTGATTTGAATATTCATAAGCAGCCCGTTCTGTAGACCTCTGTGTTTGAATGCATTAATAAAACACAAAATATTTTTTTAAATGAATGCAGCAGTAAAAATGCAATAAAAGTGTATGACTTTCTGAAGGAGGTCATTAACATTTGAGGGAATAATAAATCCTTTTAGAGAAAAGCACTCTGAATGTAGCGAGGAAGTTAAGCAATTAAATTATTTAGACCTCCCACATCGAGAAATGGTGCTAATTAGCATCAGACTGCTTTGGCATGATGAGATAAGCCAGTATCACACAGGTGCAATTGTCACTTTGTTGTGTTGAATAATGAAGGGGCTGACACTTGTTTCAAGGGCTTGTTACTTCTTGTACAGAGATCTGCGCAGGAAAATCAGACCTGCTCAATGCGCAAATATCAGTCGTATGTGTAATTCTTATTTTCAGGTGGACTCTTTATAAAACAAATCATTTAATTATGTCTATATCAAAGACAAACATTAAGTGAAACAAATTAGCTGACAAATAGAGCACCCTGTTAATGAATTGGGAATTAGAAAGCTGTTTGATGGGCTGTGACAGGAGGTATTCGTCCGCACATATCGGGCTCTGCCATATTTCAGATTCTTGCGTGTTGTGAGTAATCCTGTCATGGTGCGTCTCTGGGTGTAGGAGTGTGACAGTAAAGCGGGGAGGAAGGGGGTTGCTGGGGGTCTGAATGGTGCACACAGCTTGTTACCCAGACATGAGGATGAGTGGCCTGCTGCACAGAGAGGAAGAGAGGCGTCCTACTGTGGAGTGAAGGCAGCGTGCACAGGCAGGGACAGCATGATGAATGAGCGAGGAAAGCTGCAGGAGGCCATAAATCAATATCTCCCCTTTCATTCTCTCTTTTAAGGTGGCTACTCCCATACACATCTTCTTGTCCTGTCTTATTTTAAGGATGATGGAGGAACACCCTGAACTAACACAGTGATATCCCTGAACCCAACCTCTGGGCAGCTGTTAGCCATTCCACTCCCTAAATAGCTCTTCCTGTAGAATATCATAGCTTTTCAGAAAAAGCAAACTACACAAATGAAGTCACCCTCAGGGGGTGTTACAGGACTGAGTGCTCTATCACTAAATGCATTGGTCGGACTGCATGAATGATTCATCACGTGGTTTGTAGCTCTTTTTGGAGATGTTCTGTCTCCTGAGCCAAGACTTGAGAGCACTAATCCCATCCTTATTCAGTGTTCTTCTATACAATAGCATATTGCTGAATAAATACACTGCTACAGCTTTTGTGACTGCCATTATTTATACAACATAATATACATTCATTTGGAAGGACTACTTAAGCAAAAAATGGCTGTATTTATAATAGGCATCTATAATAAGAATGTTCTGGTATTTTACTGGAGGACTATGGCCTGTATTATAATCAATAGTTTTTGTTCAAATATATGCTATTGACATGATTTTATTTAAAATTATTATTATTATACCAAGCTAGAATTATTAAAAGTTTGAAGATTAACGTTTAAATGTAAAATTGTCTTGCTGTTTAAAATAATGTAGGTGAGTTGTGACGCCAAAATTGTTTGATTCCTATAAATTTCCATAAGAAATGCATACAAGTGGAAAGTGACACAAACACTTAAAGGATAGTTTCATAGATTTTCAAATCTGTATTTAAACAATATTCAGGTGTCCACATTAACACTGAAACAGGTTGTGTTTGCTGTAATCATTGCTCCTGTTCATACGGGCCCTTAATAGATCCATTGTTAATGCACTTCCAATTTAAATGATGAGCTACAAAATCCACCGTCCTCGTTTTGTGCAAAAATGTATTGAAAGATTTACCTGAAGTTTATCTGAGTCCAATCACGTGGATATGTTCAAAAGTTACAGCTTTTAGTACAAAATGACCCACCCTTTATTATCTTAAAAGGTAAAAGAGGTAAACAAAAAATGTGAATGGGGAAAACCAAGAACCATATATCCTTTGATGAACAGCGTGAACATGAAATACCCGTAGTATTTTTACTACAAATATATTGCAGAAAAACAGACTAGCTGTGCCAATGTTGACCCATCTGTGCATCTAAGGGTTACATTTTCAATTTAGTGACACCATAAACAAAACTACATTTGCCTCCATTGTATCAGGTTCTTGTGAAGAGTGGCACATAAAAGGTTAACCTACATGCACATCAAGGGACCTGGGACTGATTGATTGACAGCTCATAAAAAAAGGTGAAGGTGTGCAGCGTTTCTTTCCTCATCAGCAGGAGCACATCGAGCTTCTTTGATGATTGCTGCTCATTGTGCGTGGCCCACACACCCATTGTGTTTACACTCATCCTAGAAATCATTGCAAATCTTTTAGTCGTCCTGCAACATTTTATGCAGGATGGAATCTCAGATGCCGTTATCTCAAATAAAACCACATGCCACATATATACGTTATTTACTGTGGGTGACGCACTGCTTTAAAACTAGTTGAAAATATTTTAAAGTAATGCCTCTCAAAAGACATTTTGCCAGGCTGGCCTCGTCCACAGAGCAGCATCTGCTTTGCTGCTTCCTCCATTATTGACTAGTGTGTATCAGGACTTCCCATGAGTATTGAGCAAGCAGTGTGGCCTGCAGAGAGCTGTCTCTCATCATCCCCTGGCTCTTTACTCTCCTCGACAGCATCTACGGGCAAATATTTGAGTTGAGATAAGTTTCACATTACTAAGAGGATCTAAATTTGCTGGAGGAAATGACACAGACACCTTCTTCATTTGGGAGTCGAAATTGAGCAGAAACATCCAAGCATCACTGGCCAAGTGATCACCACACGCTCATATGGGACTTTTTTTTGTATGAAATCTTCCATCTCTGGGCACTGACATTTTGTTCAAGAATAAAAGGACTAATGTAGCTGATTGAAGTTTTATTATTATTACTATATTAGAATAACCCTCTATGACAGTGTGCCTCTCATGATAGTTAAATGTAAAAATACGAGAGCAACATATTTCAGCACAATGTGCAGACTGTGCAACTGATGTGTCAATAACGTGTGACAAGTTCTTGTTAGGTTATTACGCTGCATAAATAATCATCCAGGCAGAACTATTTTCTCTACACCTGTTGAGAGGAAAAGCACACTGCAACACACTGCAACTTTCATCCAACTCTCAGTAGATAGTCATCTCACAGAAGCGCAAAAGGGACAAAAATAAAAGTTAGAGCCGGCACCGAAGGCACCGAGTCATTGAAGCGAGAAGAAAACATAACCAAGGTTCAAAATGTTAATGAAGCCCAAGGTTGTTCAGGGAAGAGAAGTTTAAGTTCTGACAAGTTTTAATAACTTATTAATATGAATCTGACAAGAAAAAAAATGACCAAAAAAGTCTTCCTCAATGGAATAAGAACGGCCCTAAAACATGAAATAAGTGTCGACAGTAAATTGATGATTTCAAATTACAAACAAACAGAAGCCCACATTCGCTTTCTCCCATCCATTTATATTTGGCGAACAAAGCGCCTTCAAAATCTTCAAGAAAGCAAAATTCACCAAACAGAAATGTCTTTTCAGCTGTTAAAAGCATTTCTTCTATTCTGCTATTTGTAGCCCAGGCTGTCTTTATCTAATATATCAATATCGAGATTAAGCTCAGAAAAGAAAGAAAGGAACAGAAGCACAGAACAGCAGGAGGTATACTTGTGGTTCACAGCAATCAATAAACGTATCAGTGGGCCTACTTCCAACCGACATGTCCGACATCAAAGAAACTGACTGCAGGGGGCTACTAGCCTCACGCAATGCAAATTGTGCGGTGAAGAGTGCTGGAAATAAGCTGCGTGAGTAACACAGAGCTTTGTTCTAATGTTCACATGTCCATTTGTTTGTGTGTGTCCCTAGCAATATGTTCATTTTTGCATTCAGTGCACACGTGACTCCAAGAATTAACCACATTCTAATATTTCCCTCCCTGTTTATGCTTTTTTTGGGTGAGATGATTCAGTGAGAGTCGAGCAAAAGTTGCATATTTGGTTTGGCGCAACCGGCTCTGTAAATCTAAAACCCCTGGGGGCTTGCAGATTATTTTTCAGCATAATAACCCGCAGCTCAGAGGATAAGTATTCACCTTCGCAGTAGGCATACATCTCCTTTCTCCTCTAAAGCAATAGCTCAGAGAATTGCAGAATGCATATCACTAAGGCTACTTTCCGATTGTCAAACAATTTTCTACACAACAGAACCAAACACTGCTTTAATTGTGGTTGTATGAGATCTGTTTGGTATTATATTGGCACACAGTACTGAACCACCCACTTCCACTTCACTGAACAAGAAAATAGGGCTTCAGTTTTGTTGGCAGGGGAGGATAAATCTGCCACTCCTTGGGAACCATCACACCTCTATTGGACTGCAAATGTTCCCACACATGCACTTATCAAAAGAGCATCTTATGATTAATAACTACTTTGAAAGAGCTGTTAGCTGGAAGAACAACTGTCATAATATTCACCTTATGTCCATAGACACACAATCGCTCATGCTACAGCAGAGAAAGGTGAGCCTATTCTATGGGCAGACATCCAAAACTGAGTTTTCAAAACAAGAATAATACTCGAAGCCTGTGCAAAGCATCTAGGCTGTAAGGCATATGTTGCAACCTCAATAAAGCATGACTCAAACAGGTGGTCGGCAACTTATAAAACTCCAGATGCAACCAAAAGTAATAATTTCTTTAATAATAAAATGATAACAAAAATCCAACCTAGAAGGTGGGTAGGGGTGGGGTGGGGGTGGAGGGTGAGTGAGCCAAAAGAACAGAAGAATGAGACGGGGCTTCTGCCAATTACAGCGTGCTATTAGAGCTTCCAAACACTTAAGAAAAAGTAAGTGGAGAGAGAACAGAGTGACTTTACATAACCAAACAAAGCCTTGAAAGAGAATTGTTCCTGAATTCAACAAAGTGGACACATTTTTTGTTGCTTCCTGACTTTTGTCAACCTCATCCAAAATAACACAACCATGGAGCACACAAAAGCTGTTATTTTATCAAACAAAAATGAAGGATTTTGTTATAATATTCACAGCAGGCATTTATGTACCTACAGTGTGCCCACCATAAAATGGCCCTCAGGATTTGGTCAATAGGGACAATATATGACATAAAATGGGACACTAAATATTACCAGCTGAATTACCAAAGCAAAGCATCTAGGCTGTATTGAAGCTCCCTGAATAAATTAAAATGTCAATTTATATATGTTATGTTGTGAAGAACCTCCTCTTGAGACCTTCAACTTGTTCTAATTTTCTTTATTTTTGTCTTTAATGGCTGTATTTCACATGTCCTGGACTGAAATTTGTTGTTACTGTTTGCCAATCAATGCCAGTGGCACCATATAATTAACCATCACAGGGAAGAGCAAACCTCGACCAAAAAAGAAAAGAAAATTGTAAAAAAGAAAAAGCTTCTAAAGCTCAAATTAACTACATCAAAATATGTTACAAATATCTTTTTAACTGACAGGCATTTTTCACTTATTACAATATTCAGGTATCATCTGGATGTATAAATGTTTTGTTTTGTTTATACTTTTCTCTTTCGACAAGTTTACCACAGAGCCAAAATAAGTGAAAACATATAATGTGATATAATGTTTTGACATTATTTACCATTATGTGAAATTAAGTATGATGTGTGGCTGTGTTATTAGCTTTAAATAAATGTTTATAATATTTTAGATACATCTTAAGATGCCTGGTATCTTCATGTAGTTAAATTAAATTATCAACTGGTGTAACAACACAGTTTTTTCGATCTTATCAGCCTGTAACTTGTTATTTTTCTTAAAAAACCTTTTGAGATGGATTTGCTGTTTTCTGAAGATATATTTCAGGTCAGAATTATTGCTTTGCACTGTAACACATCAGTGGCAGATCTGAAAAACAGAGAAGAGTGTTGCTGAGGATGAATCATGCCTGTAAATATAATAAAAACAAAAACTCTTCTCATTCAGATATGAAATATCTTGAGCAGTTGAGAAATATGAAGTAATAAGCAGTGTTGCAGGGTCAAAGCTGATAAAGTGTTCTGAAATTAAAAATGTTTCCCACTTCTTACAAATTCACTGATGTGTTGTGAAATTATGCAAACTGTTAAACATGCTTATGACTGCTAATTAATATAGAATTTAATAGGTTTTTTAATATTTTGAACCTTCGTAGTTTATGTTTCATAGTACTGCATCAAAGTGGCTCTCTTGTTCAAAGTGTATTTAAACGATACACACACTAGTAATGCAGATCCTTTTTTTAGAAAAGAATTAATCACGCTGGACTCCCACTGTCTCCATATTGCAATTAAGGTAACAAATGCATGTGCGTAAACCAATAATGGCCAACATAGGAAGCATCAAATTCAATAACCCACATAGTCACATCTATCACGTCTCTGCACTTGTGCTGTTTTCTCTTAGATTAGTTTTTTTCTAATCTGACAATTGTTGGATTCCAGAGTTACCAGATAAATTCCACATCTTACATTGGTTGGAGAAAGACATTTAGTTTTTTTATGACACTTAAATTAATTCCAAAATAACTTCTGACGTCTTTTAGCTCTGCCAGACAAACCGGTGGGTCTATTATTACAAAGTATTCAATTCTATTCAATTCATATCAGAAGTCTTTCTCAGGGTACGTTGTGCAAACAAATATTGTTTGTAAAGACATATATTTCACTTTGTGTAAGCAACATACAGCCTCACTGAAGTGCTGGAATAAGCTATAAATACTTATACAGTATGTGGTGGATGATCCATGGTGAGAGAAAGAAACATCTGAAAAAAGGGAGAAACCAGTGTTGAAATGGTTAAGACCCATCTAACTGCTACAGTTGAATACAAGTTAGTACAAACATTCATGGTCTTTTCATTGAGCATGACCAACAGCATAAAATCCCCGCCTGCAGCACCTGAGTTGATGACATGATGCATCTAAAAGTAATAACTGTGGTCAAACTGTCCTGTTGGGTGGACATAAGCACAATGACAATTCTAAGCAGGTATACTGTTTAAGCAGGAATACCTGACAACATTTGCTTCGTAACATTAAACCCAAAGTACAGCTGAGACATATGTTGTTTGTTTTGCAGGTATTTTGTCATCAACAAAGTCTGGTACTGACCCGATAATGTCGCTAGATGAAAAGTTAAAGGATCACCAGAGCTATTCCAAATCACCCCGAGGACAACATGAACATCTCAAACAAATGTCACGGCAATGGAATGTATTTTTCAATGATGATTTAGTCAGGCTTTTATGTAATGTTTTATAATGTTATGGTTTTATTATTATTATTTGCTTGTGTTATGTTTAATTATGCTTTTTTGGTCGTTTTGGTGTGCAATAGTCTCTAAATCCATTCTTAACATTCTATGTTTAGTCAGTCGCTTGTAAAGGCCTTTGAATTGCATTTGATTAGTTTGAACAGTTCTCTATAAATACTTTTTGATTGATCGATTGATTGATTTTCTAGAGACAATGACTGTCTATACAAAATCTCAGTGCATTTCATCTGACAGTTGTTGACATATTTTCGTCTGGACCAAAGTGGTGAGCTGACAGACAGACATCGCCATTGTTGGAGGAAATTGTGTTTGGTGCATAATCAATTTATAAACTAGATGTGTTTATTTGTATCAATGCAACTATATTATCTGGACTTCCTTGTTTCTTTTTAACCAAAGAAAGCTCTAAATTTATGACCAGAAAGCAACACACAAACATGCTGGAAACTAAGGCCGTTTTGTTGGGTAGAGCCTGAGAAGTGAGCTGATTAGCACTTCTATCACAGGGAAGAGACAGCGAAGGTCCTTTTGCCAGGAATCATATCTGTGTCCGGATCCTCCTGTTCTGAGGAGGTGCAGGATAAAGTTCAGGCAACTGAAATGGCACATGACCCTTGCCTCTAAAAACGTACCCATTAGAAAGTTTCCTTGTGTAATAGCACTTCCTAGCTGGTAGAGGTGTAATGGCATACGATCCTGTCTTTAATTTATAACCAACCAGAAACTTTCAGTGACTTCCGTGTTTTGATTATTGTCCAACCAGGAACAACACATCCCATCAGGAGGAATATCTTTATCTTGCATTCTGATTACATACATTGTACTTTCTGCAATCCCAAGAATAAACTACGTTGTACTCTATGAAGTAGAGAGTTTTGTCCTCAGTGTTTGGTTCCTAAGAAAATGATGATTATTGTTTATTTAAAGTTAATGAAGGCTGAACAAGGAAAAGAAAACCAACCACAACTCTGGTCAGAAAGCTATGGCAACACATTGTTACAAACAACTCAAAAACATGCTGAGACTATATGTACTCTATGTGATGAACCACTTTGATTCTAACATAAAGATGGGCTGCCTTGAGCATGCACAGGTCAATGGAGCTGATGCAGCGGTTCATACAGAGAAACCTTGAGGCTCTCACACCTTTCCACATCACCATCTCAAGCTGGACACTGGAGGCAGGTTGAGGAGTTGAAAGACTGGCCCAGCAGAAAGCAGCAGGCCTATGTGGGTGTTAGTTTTGACACCTATTAACACATTTTCTTTTCTTTTCTTGGATAGAGATGGAGTCTACATTCCTTAAAGAAGAGAATGTACGTAGACATTTCTAGCTCAAAATGTAAGAGAAGCCTCAGGGCCTGATGAAGTCTCACCTGAAATCCTCATAGCACCAATCAGCTGTGGTGCTCACCATAATGCATTAAGTCCTTTCTAGGTTAAAAAGTAACAACACCCTCAAATTCTGCTAGAACCCTTTTTCCCAGCATACTTTCAAAAAGCAACAGAAGAGTGAGAGAACAACAACTATAGGAGGCGTGTGCTTGTGGCTACGTTGTGTGTGGGTCAGGGGACTCGAGGGAGACACTGAAGACAGCATTAACATTTAAAAAAAAACATATAAATATAAAGACTTAGATATCTCCCAACTTGACTCTCATTTGCCTTGCAAGGCTCAAGGTTGTAGTGTTTAGACATTTTTAACCCATGAAATGAAGATTGTATCAATTTGGTAAGAAGTTTTCAATATTTCAATATTAACTCAAGCAGTGATGTGTTTCAATAATTTAATTTAGTTTACAGCAAAAAAATAAACACATTTAAGTGTGCAGTACCTCTTTAAAGTCTCCCACTTTAGCCCATAAAGTGCCTCCCTCTCCTCATCACAGACCCAAACTAATCAGAATGACGCCTCATTCATTGTCTCTATATTAGATATAAATTCCTATTGAGAAAAAATTCTGGTTAACTTTTAGTGTTACACACCAAAACACACTGTGTGTATCAGTGGGGTCTAACAAACGCATTGAATGCATTTTCTTCCTCTGCAAAGCTGGTTAAAAACTAATAGTAATTGAAACCTGCATTATGTCCATGGTTGCTTGCTAGCAGTCTTCATCCTTACCTTTTCTGATGCACTGCTGCATTTCTTGGCACATTGCTGCCACCTGTAAGTAAGTGGAATATGTTGAGTGGGATGTGTATTGTCTTTCCCGCATGCTTGTGTGGATCCACTAGAACAAGCAAAACAAAGACCCACTAAACAAACATTGTTCCAAAGTGACAGATGACAGTTGCAGATGACACTAGCCTAAAATAGAGTCCATGTACACTACAAAAAACATAAAACTACAACTAAACCATTAAAGAACCTTTGAGATAAGTGTTGACCCTAAAAGAGCCCTGTGTGTCAGAGAAACAATATCAATATCACTGCAACACTGACTTATTGTTTAAAGTGTCCCACGATGGGATTGTGGGTTTGTGATTCTGGACTGTGATCAGCTGTCCAAGTGGCTGTGGCTGTGGCTTTATGGAGGGTGAGTGTTATCGTCTGCATTTCTTCTCCTTCAGCATAATGAGGACTATATAGGGTTGGCATGACCTTTGTGTTTTTGCATTTATTGTGTGCTAAATCTTTATTGTGCTGTTTAAAGATGTGAGCAATGTAATTTATGCATGAATAAATCAACCTCAAATGTCAATGTCTGAGGTACTAAAGCAACAACAATGCTCAATGTCTAAAAATTGTATGCTAACTGCAAAAGCTTGTGATGATTTATTTTCTATTTGGACTGTTTATTTAGATTTGAGAAGGATCAGCATTGTATGTTACAATTGTAATTGAATGTTAAAACAAAGAAAGTCAAGTTATTGTTCTAAGAAAAAAAGTGAACTAAATCCCTGAAAAATGTTTTTTTCATAAAGCCTATGTTTCTGTGTAGCGGCCTGTGAATAAATGTATAATAAACCAACAGCTGCATGTGGCTTGCACTGTAATGGGAAAGCACATTATCCCAAAACTTTTGGGCCCCGCTTGCCTTTTCCTCTTCCTTATAGGACTTCAGTTTGAAATCCCCCTCCAAACCTTCACTGCAGCTCTATCCATTAGTCTGCAGTGGATTGCTTACCTCTAACGTCTCAATCAAAAGTGGAGATATTTCTCAGAGAGTGAAACAGATGCTTGCTGCACGTCAGCAAATCCCAGCCTAAACAGTTATCACTCATGACAACATCACAGCTTTTTTACATTGCTAGCAATAAATGTAGCTTGAAATTGCAATGTCTTTTCCCCCCCAATGGAACAAGTGTTTGAAAATCGGCAACCGTGAAAGTAGACGCAGATATATTATCCGGTGATGACTGACAGGCTTCATGACATATTGTTGCCTCCACTTTCCAATGAAATATATTATAGAGGGCTTTTTTTGTTTTGATAAATTTAAATTCTTCCCCAGTAAAATACTCACTATGTCCTGTCTAGTGATAATTATATTACCTGTGTCAAGAAGTTTTCAGTATTTGATTTGATTGATTGTTAAACATCTCAAAACATTACAGATTAAAATTTGTTTGAGGTTAGGCCATGGGTCAAGGGTTTAAATGACAGTGAGATGTTACAGTTAAGAAGTGAACTGATAATGCATGACATGAAACAAAGGCACATATTTTATTCCAGTTTGAAGAACTTTCTAACTATATCTCTGTGCTATCAGTCTGATGTGTCTGTATACTGTCTGTGATACACATGTTTTCGATTCACTTTTACTTGGTAATTCTATTGATGTTTTTAGTCACTTCATGCACAGTTCCGTTGAGTGAATTTCACACCATCATGATGAGAAAAGCATCATTTAGATTTATAGACTGAAAATACACGTGTAAGTATGCTTGCAATTACTGTAAAAATAGAGACATATAATTGGTTTGGTGTAAACACTGAGGCTAGACATGCGTCCTTCAAGGAGTTCTTTAAACCCTGCAGGACTTTCAAGAGCACTAGAAGAGCATATGCTGCCCACAGCATGTATAATGACCCCCATCAAAGCTATCAATAACGATAATGGTCACACAGACATTTATGTTACAGTTACTGGGATGAGGAATGAGGCATTTAAGTCAGAGGGCAACCTTTGCACACAGCGATTTCAAAAAGTTCCTGTTGAGTTTTCATGATTTTGTTATCAAATACCAAATAATTGCCGAAAATAACAGTAATGCTCTTTTGCAAATAACAGCAATTTTTTGAAAATGACATTTACCAAGTAAATTTAAAGACAAATTCCACAATATTGGACCCTAATGTAGTTAGCAACAGCAGCCCTGATTTTAAACCCTATGACTTGAGGCTTTCCAGCTCAAACTCTTCAGACAAACTCTTCTGTCACTATTTAGTAGAGGAAAATCAAAAAAGATTATTTTTTTATCATGTCATTATTCTGAATTTAAACACTAAAACAGTCAATGTATCTGGCCTTGCCTTTTAGTTCCTCGGCTGCCTCTCAGTATAATCAATGTGTTTGTTTAAATCTACATTGACCATCTTTGATCATATATGTATGCACATAAATGAAGTCGAGATTTGCGTTTTCATTTTTGAAGATATGGATTTTTGAATAAAAACTTGTTACTTTGGAAATACGTTTTTATTTATACACCAAACTTTTGTTGCATTCATACACATTATATGCTTACATTTGGAAACAACTTGTCATAGATTCCATATTCATCACAGTCATTTGGAAATGAATTTGTATCTTATCTGCTCACCCATTTATTATTTGTCACTAAGAGTTCATTAATTTTACCAAGCTAGTGTAATGTCCTTTCATCAAAGATGCATCTCTCTCTCTCTCTTCTGGAGATAATTAATGTGAATAACAGAGTATGAAGCAGCACATGAATATTGATATACTTAAGAAACCAAAATGTACATTCTCATCGATTACTCTTCAAGAACTGCGCTGAATAAAACATGCTGTTTAAAATGTGATGTATGATGAAGAAGGTTTGTTAATCGCACACTGCAAGTCATTTCTAACATCAAACAGTCTGTTTCAATTTTAGTAGATTCATAAGTGTTACATGTGTTGGCCATTTTAGCATTCAATCACGTGGTACTTTTTTGATCATTAACACTAAGAAACAACTCGAAACATCAAAGTGTAAAAATGTTAACAATTTCTCAATGAAAATATACAGTTCATATTATAATCAGATGGCCTGGAGTCAGCCACCAAACGAGCTTAGTTCAAATACTCACAATACTTCAACTGCTCACAGAAGTAAAAACCTTTGTCAGTATACACAGTGTGACAGAAGCAACACAAACATGTGCTGTTAATGAAAATGTCAAAAGAACAGCTGAAGGTGTAAATATCACCTCTGTGCTGTTTCTCAATTATTTATTTTAAAACCTGTTGCTTTGTAATCCTGTCAAATATATATGTGAATGTTTTTATTCATGTTTTTATTCTCCACAAAGTAGTCTTACATTAAGAATAGTAATTTTGTTTGCGACTGAGCTTTTTAAAGGTTTTTCACAAATACCATTCAGTTTAAGTACCATATTCAACAGCCGTTTCATTGTAATTCACTTTAGTGTACACTGCAATTTAAAAGAAGGTTCTGCTGGTCTTAACAGCAGCATTCAGCTCCAGGTAGTAGAGTTGCAGTTACACATGAGATCAGGCTCAGGTCAGCTTTCTGTCAGATGAGCAGAATTTAGAACAACTGCTCTACTGAGATGCAGCAAACAGCAAAGCGACACTTTGCTGAACATCTACTTGTTGTGTTGTGAAAGTCGGTTGACTATCAGCATTACACCACCCAAATGAAGTGATACTTACTGATAACTGTCTTGTGCATGAGCTTTGTCAGAATGCAGGATCTCTAAGGCTCTGAGCAGATAGAAAGAAATACATTTTTTGAGGGATGCTTGCCAGTGATTTCCAGGGGGGTTAACGCCTAACAATGGAGCTTCCAACAATGAGGGCTGTCATTTTTTTTCATCCACCACAGAGAATTCAGCAGGTAAAGGCCTGTCAGATTTTGACCACAGTGCCTCAGTAGTGGGAGCTGGGAAACAGATTCTGGGCAAATGGTGCAAAACACATGAATAACTTGTATGCATTTCTCTTTTCCCTTTTGCTGTGTGCTGTCTCTAAGCTAGGAGAGCAGTTCATATATTAGCTGAGATGGGAGGTGTGGGGCAGGATGACCATACCTGCCCTGTATGAATAGATA
Organism: Nannoperca obscura; assembly: GCA_036024295.1. Taxonomy (NCBI): domain Eukaryota; kingdom Metazoa; phylum Chordata; class Actinopteri; order Centrarchiformes; family Percichthyidae; genus Nannoperca; species Nannoperca obscura. The sequence goes on along the minus strand of JAVQJL010043341.1, from coordinate 27,585 downwards.
TGAACTCATGTTAGCTACAAGGCTACATAGAAGCCTATAACCACAGCTGCCAGTTCTGTAATCTTCTGCTGCTTTTTCTTGACGTATCTCAGTCTGTTTCTGTCTGGGTGCCACCAGAAATGTGAGCATTTTACAACTCTGGACAATACATACATTACCCCTAACTCCTTACCTCTAGGAGTAAAAAGAGCTGCTATGCTGAGCACACACAGCTCTGAGCAGAACTCTATGCCAACGGTTGGCCATGGAGCACCAGAATGGACAAGCAGAGAGGAGCAGAGAGAGACGTAATACTCAAAGGACACCAGGGAAAGTGCACTTCCCTTTAATTGTGGTTTCATGCCTAAAGCTTCGGTTCCAGTAGGTGTTTGGTGTGCTGATGAGGACACCAGTGGGCTTTCCTGTCTGCAGCCCTTCCTAAGTAGTGTGGAGAGCCTGTAGCAAAGAACTAACCATGACCTGCAGTGACAGCAGCGGTCCAATATACAGTATAGACAAACCTGAAATTTCTATCACCCTTTAGAGGGGGGTAGATATGTTTTCCTCTGACATCCTCTTTTCTCGTGTGATGTGATTGTTCCTGCTGCTTTAAATAAACTTTACTTTTGAGACCTTAAACTGACTTGGTGTGTCTTCGTACTTGGGACACCAGAGATGAAAAGAGAATCTTATTTTTCCTTATGTTTGAGGTCTGAAGCTTAGACGACACAATAGCTGTTCTTGGGACAGTCCCACAAGGTGAACTTGCAAACACAACAGAGCTGCAGCAAGTAAAGCTTTCTGGCTACCAAGCTAGCATGATGAATAAGAGAGACAGCAAACACAGTGCAACCAAAGATAATCTGCACCCATCAGGGAGATCTGCAATGGTAAATTGAAATAACTGTTTGGTAATAAAATCTGCCGCTGTGTTTAGTAGCTTTGGCTGGCATCCTCAACTTTTTTTAAAGGGGAGAATTTATGAAAAAGTACATTACGTGGAAGTAATGTTCAGCAGATTATCATTATTATCAATTTAATAAAAAGCACAAAGTATTTAACAGTTGCTAAATACTTCATGTCTTCCCCTTTTCAGTTTTTACTGATGTTGAGGTAGTTGCGTCTAATGTCTCCAAGTTTTCTTTTTTTTCAGTTGCCACTGTCAGATCTCACAGACTATGTGACATTAAAATGTCTTAGTGGCACTGAAAATAGCTTTTTTATTTTTATTCAAATAATCCTTTTCTGTGGGGGCTGGACAATAACTTGGATGACAAACTGATAATGAGTCTTGTCCTTTAGCAGCACTAAGTGATGTTGACCATTGTATAACAAAAATCAACTTTGGGATTTGATTGATTTTCTCAGGTATGAGTCAAAATGTCCTGCAGGTAAACAGAATGCAACTCTAAAAAGATTTAATTCTGAAAGGCTAATGAGCCGAAAACAAGCAAGTTTTCATAGAATGATTTCATTAGTCAGTCAGAACAGGGAAAAGTTAGCAGCTCAGGTAGAAGTGCTGCAGGGCATTTAATTCCTCAACACTGAATATTTTCACTGTGAAATCTCTGGCCATGTCCTCTCTAATGAACACTGGGCTGGCCTTATATAATATAAATATATATATTGAAGATGTTTACCACAGTGTGGCACTGCAAATAGGCAGGACATCCACATAATGATTATTCATTAAATCATGCCATTCTAAACAATTAATATCTAGTATAATATCTTTGTAATAACATTAATATTTAGAAACAAATAACTTTTCTCTGTTGATGACATTAATAGTTCCATTTTTACAAATACTGACAAACTGGCCGTAGATGTTGGGATCACACACACTGTATACGAGATGTAAGTGTAACCTTTGAGAGCTTCACCAAACATCAAAAACTCACAGGCATCAGTAAACTGAAGAAGAAAAATGTCTCGAATCGCAGTTTCTATTTTTAGTTGTGAGGCTTTGGATCAGGCTCTTAATGTTCAGTGGAACATGAATGATCTCTTTCCAGAAGACAGTTTAACCTCATTTGGCATTTGGCCTGAATGACACACAGTTATTATAATGAAACTGTAGCTTTGGGGCACGTGAGGATGTTTGTGCCTGTTTTTGTGTGTGCATCTTTGTTTTATCTTTAAGTCCCTGTGATCTTGAATGTACAGTATGTGTCTGCATGAAGTCTAGCCTTGGTTCAGGCTGGGCTATAAGCCAGCAACATCTGCAGGGGTTTTGTGAGAGTGCTGCATGCAGAAGCAGCTGAAGATACCTGATCAGTGTGATGGATGCCTGTGAGCCTCGTGCGTACACCGACATGCACACCTGCTGCCTGTGCCCCACTTATTGAATCCATGAATCAATTTAATGAGCAGAGGACGAGGTCAGGACTTCAATAAACACCCCACCAAGCTTTCAAATTTAATGTCTGCCCAATGAATGATACTGTATGTTCAACAAACGCCCATTGCAAAACACTTTCATTGGAAATTGGAAATGGGCAATTGCAATGTACAGTATGTGCTGTTGACTAGTTAAGTTTTACAGCTTGTGCATAAACATTCCCAACACGACTGCATGTCCGACTGCAAATGAGTTCAAACTAGGCGCAAAGCATAATTTAGCTGCGTGCCTGTGTGTGTGTCTGAGTGTGTGTGGTGGGCTGAAAGAGTGAGACTTGAGAAAGAGAATCAGACATCTTCCATAGGTAATCAATACTGCAGCAGTGACCTGAGCATTTGCTCTGAGATTCATCCCATTTAGAGCTACAGGGTTGGCTGTCTGACAGAGACAACTCCATGATTTCCCTCTGGATTTAGCCATGGACCCACCTTACGTGTCCACATCTACATCTACATAGTCACTGACTCCAGCTGCCATCATCGTGCCTCCTGCAGAACATCCTCAATACAAAAAAAAGACAAACCTTGTGTTTTGTGCAACATTTGCTGTAGAATTGGTTCATCTTTTTAGCCGCTTGTGTTTGCATGAAATACTTCATATTTCAGCACAATATCAGGGTAAAACAATCACCATCCACCTCCTGATCTTCACATGCTGTGATTATAAACTTACTTTCCCCTCTACTGATTAAAACATGAGCGCGCTTCCAGTCATGAGGTCACCCGAAACGCAGAGGACGCAGCAGAAAGGACGAATGGTTGCTATTTAGATGTCTGTGGCAGCAGCAGCCCAGTAGTGAATACATTTTTCTTCATCCACTGGGGACGCAGGGGCTAATGGAGCATGAGAGTGGCAGTTCCCCCGGAGTTGTGTAGCTGAGTCACGCCCCCGTTTGGAGAGAAGCTGCAGGCAGTTGTATGAGACCGAGACCAAGAGGGCATGCTGTGAGAGTCTGGGCCAATTCAGGGGTAAACATCGGTGGCAGTAATTGGAGAACAACACAGCAGGGAATTTCATACATTTCTGATCCATGCGCTCAGTCGAGAATACCCTGACTGTGGACTTTTTAAGTTGAAAAGGAGTGATTGTCTGTATGCCAAAGGTCTTTACAGTTCCTGTAGAGAATTTGCTGAACTCCCCATGATACATAGCCCGCATATATTTTATAGGTCAAGATTTCACTGATTAAATAAGCAAGCAAATAAGAAGAATTTCTTCGGATCAAGATGCTGAGTACACTTTAATGCAGGACTTGTGAATACAGACGTAGATTAAGAGATTGTTTGCTGCTAACACAACAAGCTGTTGCTGCCCATCACGTTTTCTAATTTAGCAGAGCTCCAGTGGAGCTATTAGTCTTGCATTTGTAATTAGATGTAATCAATACCAGCATCAATTGCAGGTGTTTAAGGAAGTGCTTTTCAATCCATTCATCTGTCCTTGCTTGCTTCTTTTTGCATTAGTTCTTTGTGTTTGTTTTGTCAAGGCAGCATGGTGTAGCAGTGTAAAAACTAGATAATATGAATACCTTTAAAATATACCAGTTTTCCATAATATAATCTCGAATATTACCTTTGTGAAGCTCATAATGTTCCTTTTTTGTTGATGCACCTTTTTTATAGTAATTTCCAAGGCATAGATTGTGCTGTTATCATTTATTTTTGTAATGTGTTTTTCTGTGTTGGAGGAGGGAGAAAAAAAGAATACAAATACCTTACAGTGTAGTGCATATGCATAACCGCTATAGAGTACAGGCACAAACATGCTGCAAATGTAACACATGTGTCATTCGTGCTTCCAGTATGATAACATCAAAACATGTATGTGTGAACACACACACACATACACGTCTAAGGTGCATTACTAAACCTGTTGGGAAAGTACAAGGTTAGCGGTGGGAGTGACATCTTCTGGTTCCGCTGAGGTCTCTTATCAGTGACTGCTCCTTATCACTCAGCTCCACAACAGCAGAAACACACAGAGTCTATTTTAGCTGCACCACATGAGAAGAAATTATCTTTATCAATGTCTGTTGCATTACATTCTGCTGTGTTTTTTCTCCTGTGGATCCCAGATGAAGTTGTGTATTACAGACAAGCAGCAGAAACTGAGAAGAATGTTGTGTATTTGTGTACTTTTACAATTTCAATTCAATTCAATTAGTTTTATTTGCATGAATTTAACAAAGACAACATTGCCAAAGCATCAGATGATACAATAATAATTAAAAAAGAAAAAGAGAAATAATTAATAAAATAAAGAAAGTCACATACAATACCAAAGTTCTGGAGGTCTTTGACTGAGTAACATCGTCAGCTTCAGCATTTTACTTTATTTCTCTTCTTCTGTCTGGCTTTCATATACCGTATGTAGACATTATTGCTGTGCAACATTACTGATTTTCCAGTTAGTAATGATGCCCCTGTGGTCATAATGGCATGTGTGGCACAAATAGTGGAAAACCCATTGCCCTCACCAAACCTACCTTTAAAATGGGACATTTCTGCAAACCGCAGATTTCTCTCTTCAGTTGGTTTATACTGCAACAGCTGCTCATGTCATGTCATGTCTCACTAACATGATTAAACTTCGATTACTATTTGATTACGGTTCACCAAACTCCTGGTTATGGTTAAATAACAACAATGTGAATGCTGACTACTGACAACAACTGTGCTACAGGACTTTCTTTTGTAAAAGAAATGGGCATTTAAATATAAAGCTTCATAAATAAACATTTTTATATGTTTTGGTATTACAGCATGTTTACAGTATGTCTCACCACTCCCATCAACCCCCTGTGGCCACTTGTTTCCTGCAAACGAGCTCTGATAAATATTGGCAAAGATAGTGACAATTAAACTCGCAGCAGAAGACCCCAGATGTTGTCCTTGTGAGATGGAGACCAGCTAAAAGGAGGATGAATATTAGACTTATATTCATCAGGTGGACAGAAATATGACTTCAAATGACAAGACTACAATGACCGCACAGTATCCATAATCACTTTTTATAGAAACAGTATGTCAGATATGTGCTTCTGTCAGATTGTTCTGGAGTCATTGTTTCCCCAAGTGGCCAAAACCTCAAGGAACTCAACAAGAACTATTGTATATTATGACTGTAACACAAATGTACTTCTGCTTTACACTACGTTACAGTGAGTGTACGTCCTTAAATATAATGTCATAAGCTGCAGGTAATAAGCACAGCTGTTCGGTAGCTAGCTTTAACACCTGCTTCTTTCAGACAGCCACACAACAAGTACAAAGTGTTCCATTGCTGAATAATGCTATGATATAGGACATAAGGTACATGTGCATGTATACAATGCTTTATTTGGGAGGAAAATATAAAAATAAAACAGTCGCAAGTTTTACTGCACGTCTATCTACCAGAACAGCGCTATGCTCTCCTGACCTGTGTATGGCAGAGAACTGTCAAAACCCAGACAGATGCCAAGCTTACAGATAACAAATGTAGCACACACATACAAAAACATACGCATGCATACACACTCACATGCAGCAAGGCAGCTCCCACTGGTCATCACACTAGCAGAGAGTCAAGAAATGTGGAGGATTGGCACGGATTTGATATTTTTTGGTGTGTTCATACTATGTGTGAGACCTTGTGACTGTATGTGAAAAGGACAACTTTGAATTTGCACATTATACATATAAAAGTTCTTCCTGCAGAGCTGATAAATGGCTTCAGTGCACTTTATTATTTAACTTGTCTACAACAAGCTTTTTTACTACATTCATGAATTTTATATGATCTATCATTTATTATGGCTGTATATTGGGCCTGACATGACTTGGTGCTGAAAACATCCCCCACACTGTGGCCTCCTTCTCTTAGCTGTTATTAGCCCCTGACATTACCAAAACAAGTGGAGTGAAATGTCTCATTTACAACTTTTGAGATTTTGTCATTCTTCAGCGTATTCTCCATTAATGATGCAAAATTACACAAAGTACGCTGCCCCGGGGGGAACCTACACAGACTTCATTTACAAGGTACTTTTAATTAGTCTTTGTAATTAAAAGCAGAATATTGGGTGCAGAAAGGCTGGGAGCTAAATTCATATGCCCATAAACATTTGCATGTTCATTGGTCAGGGTTAGCAAACCGCCTCGTTTTCACTCAGTCAGGTCTGACAAGAGGCTAGAGAGTTGAACTGCACAGGGATTTAAAGGAAAACGTGTATGACACCATCTCAATTAAATGGGAAGGGATGAGGAGGGGCTGTATAATGAGAAAGTGAAAACTAGGTGTAAAGTTGGGTTTCTACAGTTTCTCCTATTTTTGGCTGACCATATGCTACAATATGTCGTCCAGAAGGGGCTCGTAGGATAATACTCACCCAAAGGCATATACTATTAAATGTGTCCTACAGCTGTGAGGTAATTTGCAGTGTCAGGCTAAAGAGACTTTAGTGCCTTAAGATGATGGAGAGTTTATAGTTTTAATGAGTTGAATAGACTTTTTTTTTAAAGTATTTAATAGCATATAATAAAACTTCTTGATATAATTCCCCCACATATGTGAAATGTAATACATATGTAAAAACATGAACTTCACATTTATTCCAGATGTGTTTATTTGTTGATTTAGAGCTTTGTATCCAAAGGCTGATCTACCAAGAGTCCATAATAAAATAAATATTTTCTCAATTAATCATTTCATTTTTCCCAGAGCTGAAGATGACGTCTTTAGATGTCTTGCTTTGTTCGGTTTGTTCAGTCCAAAACTCAAACATATTCAGTTGATATAAACAATATAAAATGCTCTCATTGGAGAAGCTGTAACTGGGAGGGAGTGGTATTCTTTACCAAAAAATTACTCAAAATGATTATAAAGTTTACATACTTTTAATTATCAATCGACTAATCGATCAATCAACAAATTGTTGCAGCTCTAACATGTTGATTAATACATTTACATACCTATACAGTAGTACACTTATATCAAGAAGACACTAATAACTGATGTTATGATCTTGAAATGATTCTTTAGTTATCATTAAGACTGAAAGAACTTTAGCATAGGGACACAAGTTTATTCATGTTTTAATGTGTGTTTCATACAAGCCAAAACATGAAAATCAGTTCATAGCAATCTATGGTTTCTCAGCTGAAAAATTCAAACTCATATAGTACTTGAGCTCAGCATGGAGTTGGTACATTTTCATTTTCATTATATATTTCCATAACAATCTACAGCTTATTTATAAGCCTCTGCTGGGCCGAGCTCTGTAATAAACACTGTATCAACACAGTTACAGGTCTTTGGAAATTCAGCAGTAGCATATTTTTCTCTGTGTCGTCCCAATGGTTTGGCCTTATTAATATGTTTTGCCAGGTATAATAAAATAGATGGAATTTCCAAAATGGGGGCAATCTTTAAGAGGTATGGCTATAAGAAGGAAAATCATTGGGTGAAAGAAAGAATTGGGAGAGATTTATAGGAAGCTCTGCAGACCATATAAGGATGCACTGTACTTGGTGTGTTAGTAGAAGCAAGCAAACCTTCAATATAAAACTTGAAAGCATTGATGCTTTCATTAGTCCTGCTGAGAGCTGACAGCTTTTGAATGCCTTGAATATTAATCAAGTTTGACATTTTTCCCCCTCCGCCATCTAAAGCTGTTCAGTAACATTTCAGAACATTAAATTAGAGTTAAATGACATGGTGCTTGCATAAATCATTAACCCGTAGCCTCAGAATTGCTCAAATCTGAGCTACAGAAAATGGGCAAGCTGTAATTATCCCCTTTTTGAGGTGCCAGGTTGCATACGAGCTCAAGCTGAGCGTTCAAAAGAAATGTATTAAATGAGACTTCTATGTTCTGTTAAACATCTTGTTACTTTTTCAATCTGTTAGTGAAACTTGAGAAGGGCTCTTTTTCAGTGTAGGAATGTTTGAAAGTCTGCGAAAAAGTCAGAATTTCTTATTTTTATTGATGAAACAATTTGTTATCACAAAGTCTGCATATTGGTAAATGTAATTATCAGTATTGGCATTTTACACAGGATGAAATATGTACAATTGTATTCAAGCCAATTAAAGCTGCAGTCTATAATGTTTGTTGAAATGTGATATTGCTCTTTTTCAGTGTGTGGTGGAGTGCAGTAAAACAGCTAAACATAAGAGTGGAAACGTGGTGGTCTAGTCTAGTCTAGTATATATCTGTTTATGACATTGTAGCCTGGTAATCACCAACAACAAGCATTCAGAGTTAATTTTTTATGATATTAGTACATTTAACAGCAATTATACAGAACTAATCCATTATTCATACATCTGCTTTAAAGCACACATAAAACTTGACTAATCTAACCTCAACAATCTAACTTTCCAGTGTCCGCTGCTGTTGTATAGCAACAAGACAGTGAAATGAAAGCATTTTTTCCTAAAATCTAAATGATCTAAATCACTAAAATCTCTCTCTCTCTCTCTCTCTCTCTCTCTCTTGATTAAATGTATGCTGATTGCAGAGCCTATAGAGAGCAGAGCAGCTGCCTCTGATAAGCTGTTCATTGTAATCTGTGCCAGGTGAAATAAAAAAAAAGTTTCATGCAGACTTCCAGATGCAGATTGCACATTTCACACAGGGTGGAAAATGAGTGTCAGGAGGTGTTTGCAGGGTGATGTGGGGGAGTGAACAGGATGATAGTTCAGCCAGCCTTAATGTAAATGAGTGTTATTAGTTAAAGCTAGTTAGACTGGATCAATGCCCCATTATGTTGCATTAAGGATGCATGAAGGACAAACAACACAGAATGACAAGTGTGCACCTTTTTATGATTTGTAGTTTTAAATCAGTGCCCTGCATTGTATCAATATAGAATAATGAGCTGCTGTGTGTGTACAATCAAACTACATTCATGTGATGACACCACTGAATGGTGATTGAATTAAACGAGGCAGCTATTTGGGCCTATTCTGTAAATTATATAACGTGTTAAAAATGCATCAGTTTCTATATTGAACCAAAACATCACTTGATGAAGATAAGTTTCCCTCCAGCTAATTCCCTTACAAAATTACTCACGGGTCCTAAAACTGCCTCAATTTTCAGTTCAGGGACATAATCAGCTGCACAGGCCTGAGATGAATTTAAATGGACCTGTGCTAAAACCAACATAAAAAAAGAGATACTAAAATAAAAAATCTGTTTTTGATCTTACATTGCTACCCTCAAGAATCTAACTAATCCATGCTGTGGATTTTATCTGGCAGAAGGAAACAGCTGCTGGTGAAATGTTGCTTGAGTTTCTGAAAGTGTGTGACTGACATCTAGTGGAGGACACCAATCAGGACAAATATGCCTATAGTGTAAAACTAGACTGGGCACATTTTATTTTAGATTAAAAAAAGAATCATCTATAATTAATAATTTCATACCTTTAAAAACACATTTGGTAATCAGAGAAACCCATCTGTACAATTAGTTACATGCTTTTTTAACATGCTTCATTGTAATTGCTTTAATATTGTTTTTAATCAATTATTCTTTTCAAATATTGTTAATAATTTTAGAAGGAAATGTAAACACACATGTACAGACTAGATGGTGTATTGCACACAATAAGATATTGATGTTTTTGAACATACGGTGGTTGAAAGTGTTGAGAACTTGAATTACCAGCTATTATCACCACCCTCTCACAGTGAAGCAGAGGTGGAGGCTGTAACTTGACCTTGCCTCTTAATGGCTGTGTGACAATGGTGCCCCGTCCCACTGGCCTCTTTCATCCTCTGTAGAATCTATTTATAATGTCCAGACACAGTGCAGAGGTTATTCCGAGGTGCTAGCAAACACAAGGTGACAGGCACAGAGGAACAAAGGGTGAGAAATTTCACTGTTGTTGTTCCAGTTGTTCATTTTATTTTTTACTAAAATGTAGATTCCTTGTGTTTTTAGAAAGTTTTTGTTGATTTTTGTTGATCTGAACATGTAATTCCTCTTTGCATATTAATGATAATGTATTTATCTACTGTTCATTCTAAAATTAACATTTACAATTAAATGAACCCATATTCATAATGCATTTAAAGTCTGTATGTTAGAACACTTTACTTTTCTAATCACAAGCAGTCAGACATGTACATGAACAATATCTATCTTGGAAGTAGCTTCTATGTGCAGTAAAAAATACCAATTTGAAACATTAGGTTCATAAGCCGCAAATGTAAGTGCATTTATTTTCACTGTTTGACATCAGCATTTCAGATGTATAATGAAATATCATTCTCACATTAACTGAGATAAAGCATATAAATAATCACTGTATGGGCTAAGAAATGTTACCTACTGTTACTACCTTCTGTGTTGTGTTATTTCTCTCTTTAGGTGAACAGCAGAAAAATGCCTGAGGGCCATCACGAACACTGTGACAAGTGTTACAATGTCCACTGTCAAGTCCCAGTGCAGATTTCTGTCTCATGCATGGTCATCAAATGCCTTAAAAACTGTGGCACTATCCTCCATATGTGCAAGCAAGAGGAGCACCAGCTTCTCTGTCCTAATGAGACGGTCCCTTGCCTCAATGTCCACTATGGCTGTCCTCTTGTCATGCTGCGCCATAGGCTGGCCAAACACCTGGAGGTCTGTCCTGCCAGCATTGTCTGCTGCTCTCAGGAGTGGAACCGCTGGCCTGTTTCAGAAACTGATCTGACCTTCTACAAAAATATATCAGAAAACCATCAAACTAAGGAAAGTCTTGATGTTGCTATCGCTCTCAGGGACCAAGAGCTGCTGTTTCGATCCATCAAAATGAAGAACATTTTCCCCGAGTTGATGGAAGAGGATCCTGCTCTTCAGGATATTTCTGCTGGGGCCAACAGTCCTGCAGAGGAGGCGACCTGTTCTTTAGTTTGTGATAACTTTACAGAAAATACAGAAAAATGGATGGAGGAAAACGATTTGAGTCAAGAGGAGAGGGATGCATTGGCAAGGAGCAAGGACGTGGATAGTATTCAGAACTACAGCTCCTGGGAGAAAATATTCAAGAAGGAGATTGGGGGATGCCAGCAAACTGTCAAAATGCTGAATAAGAAGGAGGAAAAAGGAGAGGAAAAGGAGGAATCATCAAACTGTCAGCGGGAGACAAGAGACTCACACCTGGGTCAAGAGAATGCTGCTAGTGCTTCAAGCATGGATGGTGCAACTGGCCTTGCGCCATGGCAAGATGGGGTCCTTGAGAGGTTAGGCAGGCAAGTTAACATTGCTGAATATAACATGTATCTGGTGCACAATGGGGCAATGTTGATTAACTTTGGCCAACTTCCGGCTTGCACCCCGAGAGAAAAGGATTTTGTTTATGGGAATCTGGAGCCCATCGAGGTTAAAACGATCCGCTCGTTCATTGCTCCTACCAGCTATCGAGCGAAGCGCATTCCCCTGAAGGACCCCGCACACAAGTCCAAGACCACACACCAGAGTGTTGACACTGCAGATTTGGGCATGTCAGTTGAGGATCTTCCAAAGTGGGACGAGGTTAGCGCTACACTTCTGTGCTCCCTGGAAAAGGAAACGAAAGGACATGTAATTTCAGAGAGCGTGTCGATTGACTGTCTTTATGAAAATGTTGGAACACAAACATACAACTTTGCCTCTGCTCCGTTCAAATCAGATGCATCGCTTGCTGATGTCATGGCAGACAAACCTCTTGGTCTTTATGTACATGTCGAAGCAGAATCTGTAACCCGAAGACATAACAAATCAAGTTCAGCCTTCAGCTACATGTGTGGCAACTTTTTTCGCCGTGATGAATACCGCTCTCATTTCAGGAACGTGCACTCTGACATACAGGCCTCTCTATGTGGCTGGTTCCAACAACGCTGCCCCTTAGCATACCTCGGCTGCACTTTCACCCAGACGAGGTTTCATCCTGCAGGTCACCAAGCTACAATTAAATTCTGCCAAGATGTCAGCACCATTGTTGTCCAGCCAGAAGTCCCTTCATCCCTCTGTGAAGGTGGGGAAACCTTCAGCCTTCAGAGAAATGGTGAACATAATCTGGATCCCCTGAGCAGCCAGCCCCTGGAGATTCTTCAGCACATTGCTGGTTACCTTGACAGTTTTACATTATCTCAGCTGTCCCAGGTCTCCCATCTGATGAGAGAGGTGTGTGCCACATTGTTGCAGGAGAGAGGGATGGTCTCTCTCAAGTGGGTGAAAAAGGCATATTCCCACGGGGGAAGCTCCTGGAAAAGCCGAAAGAAAGCAAGTATCCTTATGAATCTTTAGATATTCTTGTTCTTTACTTTCATAAAATTAAATGTAATATTTGGACTAATTGTTAGAATTGTCTGTTATAACTCTATTTCTGTTTGGAAATGTGTATCATATTATTATATTGATTTAATCATGTATTGATTTACCTCTTGAGCACTACCATTACATCTCTTTTTTTATCTCAACCTTGTACACAGAGAAGGGAAAGTTACAAGGCCAGACGTTTCTATCAGTTCACATTTAGTATCTGGCACCATTCTCTCCATTTGTCATTGGGAAATTTCAGTCGTTCATACAGCATGACAGCTGCTGCATTGTAAACACTCTCCAGACTCTCAATATTACAAACTGAATCACAGGCGTGTTGGCAACAGTTAATGGGTTCCCAGTGAAGCAGCCACTAAAGATTTTCTACTTTTTGTCTTTATCAAATAACAGCCACTTTTCTGACTTTGGTGTCCAAGCAGTGGTCTGGTGACCAGACAGTTGAGCTAAACTATTATTTAGTGTCGCAAATGATTTTGTGTTTACATTAGAATACTAAGCAAGACCTTAGACCCCAAGGCTTAGACCACTAGGCCACAGGGACGCCTACTGGTCTGAGCCTTGCTGCCTTTATCTTTGGAGGTTATTTTAAACCTGTCTGGAATTATGAGCAATGTGGCTAAGCATGCAATTCCAAGTGATTCAGACTCATGACCATTGAGCTATGGCCAATTGAATTCATCGTGTTGCTGTGATTCCATTTATACATGAAATGCCATCAAATGTGCAGGATTTCCTGAGGTAGATGAGACATCTAGAAGAATTTGACAAGCAGGCAAACATAGGAGAATACAGGAAACAAGCAAATGTGTTAGTCCATACAATATTTTATGTAACAAATTTAAGATTGATTGAAAGTAGGAGTAAAACAGCAGACAATTGGTTTATTCAGGTTTAAACATTTGCTGTAAAATGAGGAATTCTTGAAAGTGTTTTTCTGTGATTCAGTTTCTATATCTATTAAGAAGTTTATCTATATATACTGTTGACAAACAAACAAACCTACATATATGTTGCAAAACTTCACCTCTCTGCCTGAAGTAATAAAGGATAAATAAAGCATAATTACACAAGTGTTATATATAATCTTCGTACTGCAGTGATCATGAGAGTGCATGCCGGTGATATCAGTGATGTGGAATGGACTGAGGCCTCGCTGCCAGTAAACACTGTGCTTCCATAACAAGTCAGATATGTGATCATTCATGGCAACAAGGTGTTGATAAGACTGTGTGGGCAACAGCTGGGTATTTGCTCCCCAGTGAAGGGCATCATTTGTATAAAATTGAAATGGATGGATACAGAAATACATCTACTTTAGTTTCCTGTCATGTGATAGAACCACTGTGATCTAGATTCTATGGATAGTAAAAACAAATGTGTCCTAGCTGCAGTTCAGCTGATAGATGCCATAACAGCAGCTTCCTACAGCTACTTCACTTCTGTCTCTGTGTTTTACAGGTCTGGGAGTTCAGCTCTCTGTTTTCCTCTGTGGACAAGTGGAGATTCAGCAATACTCCTTCCATGTCAGATCACCTGAAAACCTGCTCCTTCTATCAGAGAGAGGAGCACTCTGAACCGGTGGCTTTAGCCTGCCTGGGAGAGATCAGAGACAAATACGCAGAAGTAAACCATAAAAGTTAATGCTCGTGGTCCCTGAGCTCAGTGGGCGTACCACAACCCGAGCTATGCCGTGTTTAGAACCCCTCAGACGTGATATGGGCACCCACCCACAAAACTTTAAAGTCTCTGCATATACAGCTACTGTACAGAAACAGAAAGGGATCTGTGTGCTGAAGCCCTGCAGACAAATACAGTATATGTGAAGAATTCACAAACTGCAATTTCTGGAGATTTTGATGTGATTTACTCAACCTGTATTTTCTTGTAAAGTCTCCTCAAATTATTTTGCCTGTAAGTAGGCAACATGCTTCAAAATGGATCTATTTATGCAGGGTTTATAAGAGCTTACTAAGAGACACTAAATGCACAAATGTATTGGTATAGTATTTGAGAGGGGTCGTCATGTTCTGTAACATCAGCTGACTAGTGTTGTTTGTTTCATTTTATTCCATTATTGTGGTGAAAAGCATTATTTCAAAGAAACAATGGCAGCAGTTGTTGACCTTTTGTTGACTGCTCTCCACGTGACAAGACTGACATCTACTGGAGAAAAGTTGAAATACCTCATCGGTGTGGAACCATGAAACAAGCTGAATGCTCAACACAATGTCACATGTCCTATATGTCACGTTAGATTAAACACAGGAGTGCATGCTTTGTGATGAGAACAACTTTGTTTCTAATTTAGAATTTTAGTTATTGTCAGGGAAAATGAGGCTGTGATATATATGTGTGCCATACTGTATAATAAATCTGACTTACATTTGATCTTATTTTACAGCAGCACAGTGAGTGGAATAAAAATGACAGTACAAGCTAAAAGGTTGTTTTATTAACCACAGACTTAAAAAAAGGGAAGGTGTATCAACTACTTCATCTCAGACTCTTCAGGGTTGCGTAGTTTGTTGATCACCTCTGACAGCATTTTGTTGCACAGGGCTGCATACGGATTAAGAGCTACAGCCTGTTGTCGCGCAAACTCACTTCCAAGTGCAGCTGCTTTCTCAAAATCTGCTCTGGCTCCGTCAGCCTGGCATGCTAATCTACGTAGAAGGCCTCTTTGCACCAGCGCCTGGCAGGCAGTACGTCCAGTGTTGCCGCTCAGAGAGATGGCTTGGTCCAGGTCCTCCAGCGCTCCTGAGAGGATAGAACAGCACTGTGAGGCACACACAGTTGAGTTTCAATTTGTTATGTTTTACAGGGTACTCAGTCTGGGCTTAAAGTCAGTCTACTGCAGCATTCACTCTGTAATGTGGCTGAATTAGACTTGACTTACTTTACCACCACGTATTGTAGAGTTTACTGTCAAATGAAAGTGTATTTACATTCATTCCAATAATATTATCCTGACTATAACAGTCTGATATTTTCCTTAATTCAAAAAGTACCGCAGTCTCAAGCATATTAGTAATCTCAATACGTGTACATGTTCAGATGTATACAGTACTACAGTATTCTGCTTCTATGTAACACAGACGTGATTCATCCTATGCTCAGTTAATTTCGCATTTTCTGCATATTATTTCAAAAAGACATGTAGGCGTTTTGTAGGAAATGTTCAGACGATCTTGTTAGTCAGCATGAACAACAACTGGCACCAGGCTACAGACAAATTGAAAAGCACCACCTATAGATAGGAACTCCAATTTTAGAGTCAGACAATGCAAGTAAAAAGATGATTCAGTATTGAGTACATGGTGTGATTGACAAAGTGAGTGAGTGTAAAAACACCACAGCAATACTCACATGTGCCACAGAGGTTTAATAATCCAAGAAATATACAATTACAAGGGTTGTAACATAAGCATTGGCTTTTACCTGTCACATCTGTCATTTTAGTAATTACATCGTTGTACTTTATTGTACACTGGATCTATAAAATACAGGGGACACTTGATCATTTTATGGGCGCACACAAGGAGTTTTTAAACCTTATAAGATAATTCAGACATGACCAAAACACCACAGTCCCTGTAATTCTGTGCATTCAGCGTATACACCCCTGCCACTCTTATGACAGACAGCAGGTTAAAGTACCTAACACAGGCAGACTCAGAGCCTGTATTGTAACACTGTTGACGAAGTGCATCAGATAGACAAAGCTCTGATATTGTGTCACGCTGGCCTCAGACTCGACAGTCTGATATGTCGGGCACACTGCGGTGTGTATGGAAAGGGTTGTTATTGAATTTGTGGCATGTACCTGCTGTGTTCCCCTGCAGCCGCAGGGCTTGTGCCCGGTTGTTATAGGCTGAGGCTCGCTGAGGCAGGATCTGGATTGCCTGGCTGAACAGTTGAAGTGCAGCTTGCAAATCCCCAGCCTCTGCTTCCGAGACACCCTGCATCTCCAACTCTTTCACTTGCTTCAGCAACTCTGAGTCAAAGCCACTGTCTGGCAGTGGGAGATAAACAGGTTGAAAAAGCACTCAAACTCAATTGACAGGTACCGTGGCAAGGAAAACACACAAATGTCACCCAGAACTCAACTTGGATTAAAATGTCATGTTTTTTTAGTCCAGG
This sequence comes from Nannoperca obscura, assembly GCA_036024295.1. Lineage (NCBI taxonomy): Eukaryota > Metazoa > Chordata > Actinopteri > Centrarchiformes > Percichthyidae > Nannoperca > Nannoperca obscura. The sequence continues at coordinate 10,768 of JAVQJL010043341.1, read as the reverse complement.
AACGGAATGCATTCAAATAAATTCAATATGCTATGAAATGATAAACATAAAAAGCTGTGACATGATATGTAGCAGCACATCAAGTAAGAAGCTCGCGCTCACCATCATCAATTAATTCCTCCTCTTGGTTCAGGCCTGGGATGTCTCCAAAGGGGGTGGTGGGGTTGAATATAGCCTGAAGTACAGCTCTGTCATGTGCCGAGGCCATCTTACTGGTGTTTGTAAAGAAAGCACAGAAGGATGGCAAGAAAGGAAAATGATACCTAAATTACAGCTGGGTGGAGAATTCCTCCTCTGCTGACTCCTGCCATTGGCTCCACCAGCCAATCAAAGAAGGGGGTGGAAGCAGGGAGGTGGACTTTGAGATTTGTCTGGACCGAGCACATCTGTATTTGGTTAACTAAAAAATGCAGGCCATGGATAACTGCACACTGCAGAGCTGCTATTATAATGACAACAAGAGTGAGAGTTGTGCTCAGTGCAAAGTGATGCAAATGTTTTGTCCAAACCTCATGGGATTTGTAGTTTGTAGTTAACAAAATAAATATATTTTAAATTAAGGGATGCCCAGATTTGACATGACAGAAAACCTCAATCAAATATTTCAATTGATTAGAAAGGTGGGTTACAGAAACTAGTGGAACACATGATAGTTAAAAAAGAGGGCAAGACAACAGTAGGCCGATGCTGCTTCCTCAGTATTGTTGCAATACAGCTTCCGACCACTAGTGGCAGCAGCGAGCGTGATGCTCTGGTATTTGTATTTGAAATGTTTGTCCTATAAAAAGCCTTTTTAGCACCTTAATGTCTGTAATGCTAATGTAGTGCTTCACTCTGACAGCTACCCAGAAACTGGAAAGGCAGTATTATGGTTAGGTGAAACTCAAAATGATGTTTGAGTTTATTTTGTCCAAGAAATGAAAATGTGACTGGGGGAAGTGTAGCCAGAAGTAAAATCACAAGGCACAGACAGATACAACGTCAGTCCAGGACAAGAAGAACACGGCCAGCAGCAGTTTTCTGAAGACAGCTTGGAGCAACTCAGCAGTTTCAGCCTGATGCTCAGGAGCAGGATTTCAATATTGTTTCACAACCTAAACAATGTGGAACTATTACTGAGGAAGTCCAGGAAGCTATTCATTGCAGCCTTTACCAGAATAAAGCTGACAGATCTGCGGGACACTGGTTTTGGAGGAAAACTGTGCTGTCTTGCCACAAAGCCCTTCCAGAATAATCAAACTGTACAAGGAACATTGCTCATACTCACCATCACCAGGTCTGATACACTGCTTTGCTCGTACATTGCTGGCATCAGAACACAACCCTATTACCGGATTCTGTTATAGTAGGAAACATTCAGAAAAAATATCATGCCTCATGGTGCTTTCTGCTGTCACTGCTGACCTGGGCTGCTTATCTTCAATGGAATGGGATGATTGTCACAACAGGTTTCTCTGCAGCCGTTTTGCATCTAGGCCTTAAGCCTATGTTGGGACTATATCACTTAGCATACGATGGTGTGTCTGTATGTACAGTGGATTTAGGATGAACGAGTTATACACAGTTTTTAGAAAACAGGGTTGGATAAAGACATGGTCAATTATTTCTATGTGCAGTGAACATAATCGTTGCTGTTTATCCTTGTGAAATACTAGATAGCTTTATCTCTTCAGAATCAAAAGGTTATTCAAATAAAACAGTCTGAGGAGGAAAAATCCCTCTTTGGTTAAACTGCTCACATCTCATACTGTGATGAGAGATTTCAAATAGGCATTGCTTCGGTTGAAGAAAGCTGTTGGGTACCAGTGATGTAAACAGTATTATTGTAATAGTACACAGCAAATCTCTGGTGTAAGCAACTGTATTTTGGCAGTGTTTTATTACAATGCATAGGAAAATAAAAAGAGAGATGACAGATGACAGAGAATCAGAAGAAAATCTGTTACAGTGGTGAAATGAAGACCACCAGCTCCACAGCTACAGACACGGGTACGGAGGCAGAAAATAACAGTTTCAAAAAGAGGTGTTGTTGCATGTAGCATATGGCAGATAGCAGCGGGAACAACAGATATCGCCACAAGGGGAAACCGATAGCAGCCAAAGTGATGTGAATGCAGGTGAGATTGATCAAAACAGTACCGTCAAACACGGAAACACTGCGGCTTGTCATAATTCTCACAGGCTTAAAAAGTAACTACAAGTATATTTTGTGTAAGTGAGTCGGAAAGATGAAAATTGTTCCAGCTCAAATCCTTTTTCAGTTGTTTCCAATTACTGTTAGCAGTGATCTGGAACAAGAGAGCTCATGGAAGTACGGGCTTTTGGGACTTTTTGAAGGATGAGGCAGAGCTCATGTGGAAGTAAAGTAGTAGCAGCAGTAGCAGTTTGTTAAGAAAATGCTCTTCAGTTAGTTTGTAGTTTTAGTTCACAGATGTTTTTGTTCTCATTAAGTTAAATTTGTAATGGGGCGCCCTGGTAGCTCACCTGGTAGTATTGAGGCTGCATGGCCCCAGTCTCTCTCTCCCGTCCTTCCTGTTTCTCTTCAGCTGTTATTAAATAATAAAAGGCAAAAAATATCCCCAAAATATATTTTAAAACACAATAATTTGGTATTTTTGTTTGCAGACATTCAGAAAAGGGTTTCTAAGTTTCAAGCCTGCATGATATCATGTATGTTGTAAACTGCCTGTAGTTTTTAACTGCTGAGGGAAACTCACTCACACACGTGGTCAGTTGCCTGTGTTTGGAACAGTGCCAAACAACGGAGTGGATAAGAACTAGATGATACACCATATGTTGACAATGCATGCAAACTGTTTGAAAGCAATGCAGGATGATTATTCACAATAAGGCTTGAGACAATTGAAATGCTTTTGATGTGGAGTGCAGTTGAAATACACACAGAGACATACAGTAACTGGAAATTTCTGAATGCAGCAAATTATACATATTCTCAACATTAATCAACTTTTTTAGAAACGTGTGTATCTTAAGCTAACTAGCTAGCTAATACAGCTTCAGACAGTAGCAATTTATTACTTAACTGATTATTTTATTGATTGATATGTTATGTTATTATTTGTTCACGCAAACAAGATTTTAAAAGAAGAAGTAAAAATGGCTCACCAAAGAAGATTACTTTCTAAAACCCAAAGATATTCAATTTATAATGATATAAAAACTGAGATCTGCCCAGTGTATATGTATACAGCACGGTTTGTGAATTTGATCATCTTGGAAGGAAATGATAAGCCTTAATGACACCTGCTTGACTAATAGCTGCAAGTTTAAAGTATCTAATTTAAACTCCTACTGCTGTAGTGCTGCAACTCTATATTCTACGGCCATTCCAAAACTTAATTTAGCTGTAAGAAGAAAATCTGATCTTGACAAATTACTGCAAGGTTTTAAAAAGGCAATTAAAAATCTTAGACAGTATAGTTATTTGCCTGGATGATAAAAATCCGAGAGGATTAAAAAGGAGCTTCTTGATTGCTAGGCAGGGAGAAGTTTCCTTTTTATACCACTTGAGAGAGCTCTAACCGCTTTCATTTCTGCCGTGCCTCCTGCTCCCCACTCACCAAGTCAGCTCAGACAGTTTGATCCTGCAGGACTACCATTTTCCACAGAGTAATAAAAGTTAAAGAGTGAGGGCTAGGCTATCATGTTCACGGTCACTCGGTAAGCAGCAGATTTTCTGCAGAAGCACTGTGTGTCCCCCATGGCCTCCCCTATAGTCCAAAAGTGGAGAAGCAATTGTATGAGGATTATCAGTCTCCTATTACTAGAAATGTCAGTGCATCAGCACCACTCAATGTGATTATGTCAATAGGGAAACACATTGGCAGTGTTTACAGACTCCAAAACCAAGAGCTCAGAGTGTTTCTGCCGTAGGCCAAGAGGGAAATTAACAGATAATCAAAAAACACTGACCCTCAGTGGTCGTCCTGCTGTAAAACCTAATACCAACATATAGCAATGAACACATCCTTTGTATTTCCTCTAAGCAATTACAAGAACCATAGATAGATTAAATCTGACTGCAACTGCAGAGTATAAATAATGAAACAACATTTACTGAAGTTCTAATAGTGAATGAGACAACATTACTGCTCATTAGCTGTTTAGCAGACACAGTGGACATTTCTTTTAGAGCTAACATAAAATCTCCTGATGGTCTTTTATAAACACACCAAAGAGAATGTGTTAGTACAAATGAGCAACAGAGCACAAATAAATAATGAATACAATTATAATATAAGATAAAAGAAAGTCTTCTGCTCTTACTCCTCCATATTTTCCTTTTCTTCTCCTTTATCCTGCCACTCCATACCCCCAAGAAATGGACTTGGATATCATAATAACCCTTAGAGGCTTTAGCTATACTCCACTTCTGTCTGTGAATCTGACATCAAAGCTTGTGCTCCTAATCCCTCTGCCCTATGGAGGTAAACAGGGGCCCGCATGTCGATACCTGGGCCTGTTATGATGACGAAGGACTACCGCGTGCTGTGCGGGGGCACTCTGAGCTGGATTAAAACAAAGTAATCCGCTCTGTGGAGGGACAGGGAATAACTGCAGAGGTTAAGCAAATAAACAATGTGCTCCTTTTTATGGCAGATCTTTAGCAACACCCTCTGTGCTGTAGCACAATAACTACACACTACTTCCTTTCCCTCTTGCCATAGACATGCGAGGGAAACATTTGCCATTAATCCTGATGCCTTTATGTGCGGCTAACAATGGTTTCAGGCTGTAACATTAGTCATATTTTCATCTGCGGATCCCACAGAACACTGAAAAAATAAATTCAATTGAAATGGTTTATTACGTGCTGTAATAGGCCATGTCCACTTTGTCTAGTTTTGCCCCCAAACCTAGGCTCCAGTATGCACTGTATATTGTGTATTTTCTGACATTTTGTGAATTTGTAAACACGTTTTATGGCACCCCCTGTGAAGGAATGGAGAAATGCTTTGTTTGGCTTATAATTCAGCAAAGCTGAATGCTGCAAGACTGTGAGATGGATGTTGCATGTGGTGGGATGCATCATCTCGGTGCAGTTTAATACTAGCTCGTTATTGTTGCTGCAGTTTGGTTTCGCAGTTGAAACAGATTTGTTTAGGCACTGCATATGGCTGTAGTTTCATAATGTAGTAAAATAGCAGGATAGTATTGACATTTATTTACAATGACAGATTCAAGGTGGTTATCAGGCAGCACATTTCTTGCATGAAGGGTTTGCTAGTCCAAAAGGAAAATAATGGTGGGCAGTAGCCCTCTGTAGTTGTCTGCTGTCAGGGTGACGCTGAAATTAGAGCTACCTCACAAATATCTTTCTTCAAATTTGTGGAAAATTTATAAAATAGTCAGATGTTGTGGCCATTTAAAGTATTTAATAAACCAGTGTTAAATTCATTAGCTTACTGTCATGTGTTTATTAAAACTTGTGGTCGCTACACTGCCCTCTTCAGGCTGATGTGCATGAAATTTGGCACACATTTCTTATTCAAAACACATGTTTTTTTTCTAATTTAACCACAGAAGTTCATTCTTCCAGCCTTGTTATACACACCCACTTTTAAACAATCAAGATCAATTCTGTATCTGCCTGAGAAAAAAGAGTATTTATTCTATACACTGACGCTGAATGATGTTATAACAGAATGTAGAACAACATGTGCAATAAGACCAAAGTGATTTGTGGCTCAGGAGCAGCTCTGCCTCTGAGAATACATGACAAAAATTTGAATAGGCTTCAGCATGCACACTTACACACAATCACTCACTCACTCTTCCAACCAACCAACCACGATTAAAACAATGATTGGATCAACGGAGGCACTGAGCAGAAACAAAACAAATACAACCCAACAGCAATTTTAGGATTTGGGATATCTGGACATGTAACTGTAATGTTTTTCCAAAGTAATGTGGTGGAGCGTAGCCGGAACTGTCATAACGAACCATGGATGATTTATGGTTGACTTGGGCAAAAACAGAGGGATTTAAGTGGTGCAGGCCGCTTTGTTAGAGGTTGTGAGGCACCTTTCACCAGCTGATAGAAAACAACACGCTGAAACTTAAGAACAAAACTAAAACTAGTGAGGTGAGCCACTCTTACAGCTTCCCCCAGGCTAATGTGCATTTCAGGCCTGCAGGGAATGCTTTGCAGAAGTTGAGTGAAATTTGATTGTAGATTTCGGAGGGAAAGTGTGTGTGTTTATGTGTGTGTGTGTGTGTGTGTGTGTGTGTGTGTTGGGTGTGGGCCAGAGAGGAGGAGGATGGTCTTGTAACACCTCATCTGTGTGTTACCATACAGTTTAAAAGTGCAATTTCTAATCTGAATGGCGAGCCTACCACCAAAATGCACACACCTGAGTGGAAGCTGCTGTCACATGTCTGTAACTGATTGATGACAATGTTAGACAAATGTTTTCTGCTGATGTTTCAGATTAGATTGGTAATATTAAATATGACTATAAGTCATGTTCCTCAATTAAATGTGTTTATATGTACTCTGTATATGGTTAATAAATAATTTCCATTCATCCATTTTTAATACCACTTATCTTGTGCAGGGTTGTAGGGACTAGAGCCTATCCCAGCATGCATTGGCATGGTACAGCAGGTTGGTACACATATAGGGACACAAATCCCTCTCCCATTTACATATACTGTAAGAACAATTTAGAGTCGCCAATTCACTTAAAGTGCATTCAGTTGTGAGAAACGTGTTTCTAGTATTTAGAATGATTGGATTCTGCACAGATCATCATAAATCAATGGCTTGCAAATGTTAGAGAAACATTCATTTTTAGTTCCAGTCAAACAAGGCTAAACCAACAACTGTTAGGTAAAACAGCATGACTGAGCCATGGAGCCACTCCATGATCTGGCCACACAGCTTACTGTCAACCCTATAGTGTAAAATCCTACAGTTGGGGAAACTTTTGACTACTTCCCTTTTGGTGCAGTAATGCAGCACCTACATGCACTACAGTCTGCTGCTGCTCCTGATGCATGAAAAGGGACAGCACTGCTGAGGCATGACATTCAGTTCAAACTAATACTGGCCCTTCCTGATGAAGCCAAAGCAGCTCAAAGCCAATGGAAGAAAATCCTCTAATTCATTCACTAGGGACCAAAGATATGCCACCATTTGTTCCAAAAGTTGCTGCCCTGCTCAAATCAGTGAGAAAGACAATACCCAGAGCGCTTGGCTTTAGGTTCTTCAGAGCAACACAGAGCAGTGTGTTGAGTTCGGTAGCTGCACTCTCTTTGGCAACACTTACCCTCTATAAGTTGTTAACATCGATCCCATCGATGCACCTGCGTGTGGAATGTGCAGGGGATTATACAGTATATCATAGTTAGAGTCAGTGTCTCAAAGACGAATCTCATTACAATTTGTCCATAAAATATAGGAAAAAAATGATAAATGAACAAATACTGCACACGTTCACTTTCGGTCCTAAATTTGGCATCAAGGATGCTTTATCTTGATTTTTCTTCTGTACTGTAATAGTCTCAATATATTTTTATGGTGGATTATCTGTTGTATTGAATTTATGTTTTTTGTGTTAAGCACTAGAGTTAAAATACCAGCTGCATCCTATTTATGAAGCAAATTAAATTTTGCTATTGAATTTATGAATTCCTGTATAATGCAGGTATTATCCTTCGCAACCACATTGACAGAGCACACACACACAGCTATTCAATCAGTGTTATTCCCCTGCTCATCTGACAGCTCTCTCTGGGTTTATAAGCATGAGTAAGAGTCTCCTACTGTGCTCCAAGGACTGGCTGACGTTTTGGAAATTATTCAGGGTATCTTTGGTAGAAAGAGTAACATTTGCTGGTGCAGAGCTCTAGACACACTGAAATAAACAGTGTATACAGCTACAGCGCAATTAAATATTCTCTCAGTCCATGAGCTCTTGCATGAATTGAGCAACAGTGCAGATGTTCATAATTGTGTCTCCTCTGCATGACAGATTGGTGTCAAAGAACAATCAGATAAATAATCAAATACAACAATTTAATACCCATTATTATCTACAATGTATTACATCATACCCGCACCAGCAGTGAAAGAAAATAAATAAATACTGTCCCACTTGCACTTTTCCTAGAAAGCACACATTCCACCTAGCGTCACATTTCTCATGCATTTTTTAGTCAACTGTTCTCATGCCAGGATGCACTTGAAAAGGCCTATCTGGTCTTTGTGAGAAGCCATCTGCATGTCTTTAAAGTCTTCTATTAGAAAGTTAAATGAGCACCCGAATATCCCTGGAGATCGTTTACCTGCATTGGATAGAAAATAAGATTTTTATGGTGGAGTAGATATTACGGTGCAGCCACAAAGTAGAATGGATAGCCTTGGTCCAAAGCTTATTTAACACTTGATGTCATGCGGCTACATCATTTGTGCAGGCGGGATAACTCATTTGGAAAATGAAAAGTCCCTTGGAGTGATGTGTGAGATCTAATCGGCCGCAATATTGTATGGTTTGTAGATTACTTCTTGTCAGCCAGTTCACCGGGTGCAAAAATGGTTGGTTAATGTGTCAAGCTGGATTGTCTGAAGGACTAAGCATTGCTGTATGAGAGTGTGAAATACGTTTTGCGTAAATAAACTTCTCATTACAAAGAGATATTGTTCACTTTCTATCTTATCTATGGAAATGTCAAAAAGCTCACAAGAAATACAAAATACAGGGAAAAGTAGCAAGCATGAAACAGATGGTATTCATTGCTGTTCACCACCCAGGCTTCTCCATACCATACAAAAGCCCACCAAGCATATTTGTTGATGCAGTTATGCATATTGACCAAAGGATGGAGCCCAAAGACAGAGCTTCCCAGGCCTGCTTGTGGTCACTTCAAGGGATTCAGTCTGTGAGGTTGATGCATGGAAACTGAATAAAACATGATGCTTCTCTTATGCTTTCAGCAATGTAACAACATCAAGACTTCATTTCATTGCTGTCTGGCCAAAGTTGCATTTCTTTTCTTCTTTTTTTGCATTCAGCTAGTTCAAGGGTTTATAACTCAGAGCAAGGTCTTAGATTGTGTTGTGAAAAGTGAGAGCTCCGAGGCAGTTCATTAATGTAGGTCAACAAGGTATTAATAGTAACAACAAGAAAAAACATTTATGGCACATTAACTGGTCTCTTCCTCTAGTGACACATCACATTTATATCTGGAGGCAGCAGTGTTTTCATCTGGCTCAGGTCTTTCTGGAGCTGTCCACCCACTCACAGCTCCCATGTAAATACAATTGTTTGTTATGAGCTATAGTTCCAGCTAAAGGATGGCAGCACTGACCTCAGTCCAGCTCCAATTAATCAACAGTGTGGTGCAACGTCCCACACCATTAACCTCAGAGGCGTGAGAGGTTCATAAATGGCACAGGCCAGACCTACAAGATGAAGCCCACTGATTTCATGAACTCAGTCTTTGCTAGTGTTTTCAGTTAAACTGTTACGTCAGCGCTCATCTATACATTTAACAGAGAGACAGTTTTTAGCAAGTCACAATTTAAGAAAAATGCTGCCATTAAAGTACTTGTTGAAACGGCCCACTACTGATCTTTATGTTTTGCTGATTGTCCTTATCACCAGACAAGAATGTTGATATTGGCTGGAAAAAAATAGGCTCAATGAGAAGCATACAAGAAGAAAACTGAAAGATGTGGTAAACACATTATGTTCATAATATAAGGGAAGTAGGAGATGTGTGCGATTTAAATGGATTCGAACTGAGATCACACTTCACTTGGTGCACAACAGGCAGAAAAATTGAATTTGTTGATGTGCGTCAGACGCTCTTCTCTTGGAGTCGATGTAGACTGGTACATTTGTACACACGAACACGTATCTGTTCTGAGAGACAGACCGACAGACATTTTGGTTACCTAATCATAATTTATTTGGCTCTGACAACAATCTTTTTGATTGGGGAGCCAGATCAGCAAAAAGGAATTATATTCAATAACACACTTTAGCATACACATGTATTAGTTATAATTATGGTCACATGGAGCTGCATCAGTGAGTCGATAATTGTCAAATATTAACAATGGATTACTCCTTTAAGTCATTTTTCAAGCAGAAATGCCAAAATAATGAATGTTTTCAGCCTCACAAATATGATGATTTCTTGCTTTAATACTTTTAATATTATTATAAACTGAATTGTTTTTGACTGATGGTCAGAGAAAACAAGACATTTCAAGATATGACCTTGGACTCTATTTTCTGACATTTTATAATGATTAATTGATAATGATGATAATCGTTAGTTGCAGCTTTTAGTGCACACATTCAAACCTGTGAGCTGCCATTGAGGCCCATTGTCTTTCTCATGAGCACCTTGGCAGCACTTGTGGAGAAATGGGAGACAATCTCTTATTCACTTCTACAATCTACTTCTGAATTCAAACCACAACCTTTCCAGTCACAAGTCTACCGTTCTAAGGTCAGAGAAGCTCTGGGAGAAATAACCATCTGTTTCACAGTTGTCTTGTGTACTCTGTTTGGGGATGCTGAGAAAGAGAAAATACGACTTGCCATGTGCAGAGCATAGAAAGGTACACTGTCAAGCACAAAAAAACTGAGCTGAAAATCATTGAAGCATCAGCTTGTGCTCTACTTCACTTTTGGATAATGAGAAAACCAAGTTTTCCATCTTTGGCAATGTGTGCTTATCTGTACGAGCGTAGTCATGGCTAAATTTGCTTCATGGAAACACTGTTTAT